>VXBI01002217.1:746865-793359 GCA_013397375.1 Toxostoma redivivum | reverse complement strand
TCAGAAAAAAAAAAAAAAAAAAAAGAAACTAACAAAAAAAAATTTACCTGTTATGAAAAATTGAAACTGGAATCAGGATTAAAATGGCAATGTAATTATGTCACTCTTTCAACCTGTTTTTGACATCTTAAGCATTCTATATTTTTTTGTGTTTCAATCTCAGGGGAACTTTAGAAGATTGAAAATCTCAGAAAGAAACAAAAATTATCAAATATATGGAGGGGGAGGAAACCTCTTAATTTGCAAAATACAGGGGAAGGATATGTAATAAGCATGTATATAATCCTCAGTTTTATCGAAAAGATAAAAAGACTCTAAGGGCTCATCTCCTCACCAGTATAAGAACAAAGGGGTAAAAAGCCCCAAGCTAGTTGAAGCCAGATCCAAAATAGACATTTGAGTAAGAACTTGCATCTAGAGAATTCTGTGAGTGCTCAAAGTTGATGTGGCAACTAATGAAATTTAGTTTTGAAAGCAAAATCTGTGGAAGGTTTAGAGACTGGAAAGCAGGATGATTGCCAGGGTGCTGTAGCCGTGGGGATTGAAACGGGATCCAACTATCCAGGTACGAGCAGGGCAGCTGGGAGCACTGGAGCAGCACCAGATAACAGGCTCTGCCATGGGGATTGGCACAAGCCAAGACTGGGCCAGGACTAGGAGCCCATGGCCAGGCAGGGTAGGACGTTGGGAGCTAGAGACCAGTCCTATCAGTGCATTGCTGGAGTAGGGCATCTGGAAGATAGAAAATAAAAATTCTGGAGACATTTTAAGTGTGGATCCCGGAGACATACACTCTAGATCTCCAATCTCAAAGGTGCCTGCACCCAGTGCTCAGCATCTGTTGCATATCAATTGTGCAGTCATTTGGCCTTTTCTGCTTGAGACAGTGACAAATCCCCAACTTGAGCTGGATCAGGTGAGACAATGCCCATGAGGATATACCAGACTATTAAATATAGGTCTCCTGTAGGCCTTAATTTCTGAACTTCAATCTTAAGTGCTAAGAACCCACACTATTGCGTTTCTTGAACAAATGCTGAAAAGGTCAAATCCCTCCTGAAAAGAGATTAAGAGTGTGATTTGGGATTATTTTTATTACTATTTTTCATTTAAGAAACACATTTGAAAAAGCAGATCTTTCTGTATGCCACCTCTGAGGAAAAAAACATTGTTCCCATTAAATTAATTTATTTTCATTGTGAAAAAGACAATGGTATCTTGAACAAACTGAAGATTTAGAAATAAACCTCTTTATTTACTTTTAGGAACAGACACCGCAATTTTTCATGAACTTCATAAACAGAGCCAGAGTGCCATGATAATCCAAGCACCATGAAATAAGATTTATCTTTGTGAAATCCTCTAGTACGCTGACCTAAACATTCATAATGCAAAAATAATTCTTTATTTTGGGTCTAGTCTCTATTTAGCTTAGGAAGCAAGACAGAATTTAACAGACCTGTAACCACTCAGTAAGAGCACATGCAGGTTTCACAAGTTCTCCTTCTTAGTACCAAGGGTTGCTACTGAAAAAACAATGTAATTTTCAGATGTAAAATCTGATAACATAGAAATTCTTTCACAGTTCCCTTAAGAACAAACTGTTAAAATCACTGTGAGTCTGTATATGTTACAGTTTCTGACCTTTTGTATTGTTTTCATCTGTGGACTGCATCATCTATACAGTCTTTACTTACAGTCACCCATTTTCCCACATCTTTAGTTTTTAAAAACATGTCTTTCATTAATAGTTTCAATAAAAGCTCACAAATAACCTGTCTCAGGAGTTCACTTTTATTTTATGAATGGTGAACAAGATCAACATATAGGTCATAAACAATGGTGTTTTTCCTTCTGAAGAAATATGGGATTTTAATTACATTGTGGAGAAGAAACTTAATATTTCCTGTTATCTGCTCCAGATATTTAATTCTATTGTTCTTCTGAAAGGTCGTATCTAGAATGTCACATCTGCAAGGACACCCGTGACCCCTATTGGCATAAAAGTTTCTGCAAGATGGAAGCAGGAAGACTGAAAAATGCTTCCCTTAGTATTAAAAATAGATTATTAAAACTTATCCCAACAGCTGAGTTCCCCAAGGCATCAGTGTTATGTATACATATGCACAAAAGATTTAGCATTTAAAAATATCAGGAAGCATTTCCAAATCAGTCCCAAATGACTTTTACAGCTTCTTTCCTTTGTTCATGGCTGGTTTGTTGGATTTTATGGTTTGGAGTTGGGAGGGTTGCCCTTAATTATTAATATTTTTACTTTTTATAATTCATCAGAAAGAAAAGAAAGATTATTTCTCTGAAAACCAGTAGCCCTGGGAACTTTCTTTGACGAAAGAAACTATTTTATGCGTATCTCATCTTTGCATCCCCCTTGTTTGTGAGTAATAATACTAATGTCATTCCTTAACTCTGTAGCTTATTGAAGAAAAAAAAAAAACAACAGGGGGATATCTTTAGGGAATAAATACTGATATTTAACTACTTCCTTTTTCTTAAATAAGTTTCAAAACAAATACCAAACAACATAAGGAAACTTTACAAAAAAAAGAAAAGAGCCTGGAAGCAACATTGCCTTTTCTTTTATGTTCACTAGTCTTTGCAAGATGTACTTTAAATTCCTCAACCCAGTCTTTTCTCTATGAGTCTTGCTGCTGGTCAGACTGTATCTTTTCTCATGTATCATAAGCATTCAATTCCCTGCAATGCAATTAAAACCTCATCTTTCTTCAAACTGATTAAATCTTGCAACATCTGTGAGGGAAGAAAAGAAGGTATAAACATTCTCTTTTTCTTTACACAGATGGGAGGCACAGACCAACAGAATGCAAATACTCAAGTGGTTGCTAAATATCAAGTCCTATTCAAATAAAAAAATGTGGGTTGATGTTTTGCTGCTCTGAGTTCTAAGGGATTAGATTAAGATCACTGATCAAGTCAGTGTTAGAGAAAAAAAAAAAAAACCAACAGTTTTTTGACTTCTAAGACCAAAGTGGAACATTCTACATACATTTAAAAAGATACAAGATGAGAGAGATGAGCTGCAATTAAGATGGCCAGACATTTTTCTGGGCAAGTGAAAAGGAGTTTCTCATCACTTATGAAAAAGGTTTTCATAATCATCTTAGCTGCAAATTAAGAAGCCAGATTTACGTTTCAAGCAAAATTAAAGATCAGTTATGAAAGAACATATGCAAATAGATTTTAAAACATTTTTCCCCTTTGTGCCAGTATGAATCACAGACCTAAAACTGTGTTAATTCCAGCAGTCACAACAAGATACTCAGATGCATTTTCATAAAGGTTTTATATCAAATAAAAAACATATATACTTTTGTGGGTGTGCCTTTCTTTAAAATTATGGAAATGTCAGTTAAAAATCACTTGTGTTTTGCCACAGAGCTATGAAGGTTTTGCATCATGCTTTCTGAGTTCCACACAAATAAGGCTTTGCTCTCTTATGTGAAAGATTCTGTCTAAGAGAGTCTTGTTACATACTGTTTAGACTCCAAACTTGCCTGGGAAAACAGAGTTTGAAAAATCTTGGTGTTTTTTTGCTCATTTCAAAAATGATTATGTATGTTTTTTCCCTTTTTATATCCATACTAAGAAAGTAGTACTGGAAGATGGAAAAAGCCTCATTATCTCTTGCAGATTGAAATGTATCTTGAACTTAATAAGTAATTACTGTGACAGGACATTGCATTTTTTCAGACTGTGAGATTCTTTAAGCTTTTTTTGCTAAGAAAAAAGAAACAACTTGTCTCCGTGGAACTTACAAAAATAATGTCCTATAAATGTTTATTTTTTCTTTTACCCTTAATTACCTGTGCCTGTTCATTGATACACATCTCGTATTATTCTTTGGATTAAGAAAAAAATTTGGTCTCTTGCAATGCCTATATACCTTGGTAATGAAATCCTTAGTGCTTTTTTCAGATCCATGCTCCTGATGTCATTGAAATGTGTAGGAGACAATCGCTGCTGCCTCTACAAAACTTGTAAGTGCATACATTTTAGTAATATTCTTTCTTATTAAAGAAGAGAGAATTGCTGTGGTGACACCTCCATGTCTATAGAATAGCTAAAATTGTATGATTTGATGTAAGGCTTTGTTAATAATCTTTCTACCTTTATTTCAGGTAGAAGCAACTGGAGCAATAACTTCATCACATTAGATCTTTACAGGAGCAAAGTTTTGTTTCATCCAGCTTTCTTAATTTCAGGGTACAAATAAAAATTTTCCCACTAAATTACATTTTTTTGCTCTCAGTGTGGTCTTGATGCAAACTATATGTCAGAATTTTCTTGGAGATTACATACTCTTAAAATTTCTTCACAAATCTCTGTGCCCAGAAGCTAAAAATCTCTCTGCTTTTTGGTGCATATGGTTGTTCATTGTGACAACAAAATGAAACATTGAGCTTATTTAAATAATGATGTTGTAGTTTTAATTTAACTCTAGATAAAACCGAAGAGATCCACTATCTCTATCACAGAAAAACTGTCTTCTGCAGAGTGCATGTGTCTAGGATTCTGTTGTAAGATGTTTTTCCAAATAAGTGATGGTTTCATTTGCCAGAGGGATGTAAAGCAAAAGAGGAGTTGGTATGTGTGTAAATGAAATTTGCTTGCACTCATAGAAAAACAACATGTTCCTCTAGAGTGATCAGGATTTTTTTTTTCTTTGGAAGAGTCAATAATAAAGGGATAAACTGTTATGTGGAAAGTTCCTTTCCATTCAGGATTATAAGACCAAATTTTCTTCCTATTTGGTTTGATAAAACAGAATCTTTATCAATGTTTCAATGCTAAATAAATTTTGCATGAGACATTAGTCTACTTTTAATATCTTTTGCTAATATAAAAAGATTGAGATCAGACAATAGTCAGAATTATGTGCTAGCCATATCTGGTCTTTTGATTTTACTGCAGAGATGTTATTTAAACTTCCTTTTGAAGAGCAAAAAAATAGTTCCTTCTAAAATAAAACCTGGAAGTGGTTCTGGGAATAGCTTGTTTGACAGCTTCCAAAAGGCTGAAGGGTTAAGACAACCAGAGGCTTTTTGCCATGTGCTCTACACAACACTTGGTGCATGTGTGCTTGATCCACAAATACTTGCATATTCCATGATGCCAGGACATGTGACACACTTCAGACTACAAGAATTCAGCTCTGACAGACTGCAACAAAGCCTTCACACCACCAGTTACATTTTCATCAGAAGAAAACCTTAAGCCCATGAAAACAAGAAATATGTCTTTTGTTCAAAGGATTACCATGTAGGAATGAAAGCCAATTCCATGTCAAGTTCTTCTTGTTGTGGATGCAGCTAGTTTGGTCTAGACTAGCCTTCAAGAACATGGCTGTAAATAACCCTCTAAAAGTGATCTGGAGAAAAAAGGTAACTTCATGGCATAAATATGTTAACCAGCCAAAGTATGCAGCCAGAGCACAGGTATCAGCACAGTAGTAGAGAATTCCCCAAATCGCAATCCATTCCTGTGTCTATGATAATGATGTAAAAGTACTTATTAGCACGTTTTTGCAGATGAAAGTCTTTGGTGGGATAATAAGTGATAGAAAGGAGAGGTGACTTCTGTGCATTTGTCATAATCTGGGTGTATGACCATTCATCAAGCCTGCCTATAGTCTAGTGTGGTTAATCTCTGTTTTGGCTTAACCCCAGCTGGAAACAAAGCATAACTTGCCTGCCCAAGTAGGACATGGGAAAGAACAGGAAGGGCAGAAGTGAGAAAGTTCATGCAGGCCCAGCCTCGCTGGAGGAGTGGGGTGAGAGACAGAAAAGGCCTTGTCACTGTATAAGCACTGCTCCACAGCAAAGAAAATATTTCTGCATTATAAACACTGTTTTCAGCACAAATCCAAAGCAGCCCCATTCCAGCTACTGTTAGAAAATTAACTCTGTCCCAGCCAACACCAGCACAGCCTCCCCCTTGAGATTAATTAGTCTCCTGCTCTGAACCATTCTCTAGAGGGTACTATCATACTAGCTTCCTCTACTGACTCTAAGGGACTCTAGGGAAATTAGCCTATATAGACAAAAATTAGCCTTTGGAAATACATTCCCCTTCCCTGGTCTGACAAATATCTACATATCTAGGATTTGAATAATGCATATGCTTCTAAAATGTCTTGCAAAATACCACTTGAGAAAAAAAAAGGACTTTGTTGACGGCCATTGCACACAAAATATGCCTGTTTTAAAATAAATGAGAAGTACAGGTAATCTTCTGTCTAAGGCATAACTATGAAACCCTCTAAAACAGGATATCAGCGAGGTGAATAAGAGCCAAGGAAAACTGTATCACCCTCAAAAAAAAAAGAAAAAAATCCAAAAAGGGGGGATATCCATTTTTTTCTATTTGTGAGATCCTAAATTTGAAGATAGTGTTGCTTCAGTTTTTCTCGCCTTGTCAAATAAGAAAAGTATGTAATTTAATACTACAAAACCAGTGTGAAAATTTTCACTATGAAACCTCTTTTTTAGAGACCTTGTCTCTTTAACAGAATGACCAAGCATTGCTTTTCCAGAAAAAGCAAGAGCCATCATATTTTGGATCTGTGGCTAGTAGATGCAGCCTTTCAAGAATATTACACAGAACAAATAAAAGAGTTTTTTCTTTTAGGTGGAGCATCCCAAAGCCATTTCAGAATTTAACTTTTACCTAAAAGATTTAAGATCATTAAACGGTGAATGTTTTTGAAACAAGCCAATGTAGATTCCAAGATACTTCCCTACTAAAGACTGATTCTTTGCATGTGGAGTGTGAAGGATGTTCTACCATTAATTTTAAAACCTTTGACAACAGGGAATTAAGGAGCAAAAATGACTAAACACTACATAGACTGATATCAATGTCAAAATATGAGGAAGCAAAGTCAAGAAAAAAACAAAACAAAACAAAACAAAAAGTGGTCTTTTAGGGCACAAACTAACATAACATGCCAGTGGCAAGTGAAGTAATTTTTCTTTAAGCTCATTGCTCCAAGGTATCTCTCTTGAAATCATATCTGTCTGGATTTTTTTCAGATACAGACACCACTAGTTTATCTGCTTCACATAAGCAGAGTTTTGTCAAGATAAATAAGGAAAGGACAACATCTAGACAAATACACACAAACTCTTTTTTTGATATTTTATTGCTTATAAAAAGAATTATGTAAATATCCTTATTTTATTTCAAGATAAAATTTCTAAGTATATTTTAAATATTTAATAAAAATTGGACATACTTTGTCCTTCTCTAATAGAAATTACACAGATGAATTTATTTAGTAGGAGTACATTTGTGCTCTACATCATAATACAATCCAGACATATGGATTGTGCCTTTGTGATCTCCAAGCGTCTGTTTCTTCACAAACTGTCCTCTCCAAATTACACAGGCATTTCTGAAAAGTTTTAAAAAAGAACAGATTCCATCTACTTGTCATTTGGAACATAAGTAATAATGTAGTTTTATATTATTTAACCATAATACCCAAAATAGAAGAGCATGTCTGCAGATGGATAACAATAATTATAAAAGCAGAGAGAGACTGTTAGAGTAATAAGTATGTTTTGGTTTTATGATCATCTTGTCTAGATTCTAAATTACCTAAATATGAGTTCTTTGATGCACAGTAAGCCTAAAAGCTAAATGTGAATTTAAATACCTACGCTTGGGGTTTTGACTTTTGAAATGTTGATCCTAGATACCTGAATAAAACGTTCTGATATGATGTTATAAGGTATTGACTAAAAGTTTCAAATACTATTGTCCAGTATTTTTCGAGCATGTTAATAATTGTCTTTTCTCCCTATAGATTTTCTCCCATTGAATCAGGGTAGATAATTTAGACACTCAATATTACAGATTTGATACCCATGCTAAATTGGTCTAATTATGCAGCCCTTGATTTCACCAGCATACAAAAATGCAGAGCAAGCAAACAGCATCAGACACTCTGCTAATCTCCACCCTACAACTGGAGGTTTCACATGGTTCTAAACAATGTAGTCAGAAGAGCTGACAGATACTGCATTATATGGAAGCCTCATGGCTTTCTCCTGCATCTTTTATTTTCCCTTTGTAATTCTGACATAGGAAAGCTCTTGTTTTTCTTGAAAATCAAGTATCCTTACATGCACCTAACTTAAAACTTTACTTTTTTACAGGCCAGATTATAACATTTTAGTAGCCTGTATTCCAGTGAATGGAATTAGAAGTAGAACAAGAAAAGTGCAGCTTGTGTAATTATGCTTTTTTACTGCTAGAGGAGATGATATCAGGAGCTGGGGATTTACAGTATGAAAAGACAAGTAAATGCTAATTCAACTAACTTTTCTGGCAGTTGAGTGTTTTGAATTGCTATGGAGATTCATTTCTGTCCATCTGAAAGTCCTGTAAAAAGTTGTTATTCTCTTTAAATCATAGAATCATAGAATCATAGAATCATAGAATATGCTGACTTGGAAGGGACCAACAAAGATCACAGAGTCCAGCTCCTGGCCCTGCACAGAGCACCCCAACAGTCACACCCTGTGCCTGAGAGCATTGTCCAAACTCTTGAATTCTGCCAGGTTTGGTGCTGTAGCCACTTCCCCGGGGAGCTGTTCCAGTGATCAACAACCCTCTGGGTGAAGAACCTTTTCTTGATTTCCAACCTAAACCTCCCCTGACACAGCTTCAGGCAATTTAGTAAGGATCAGGGACATTCATTTGCTCACATGTTCCTGTAAACCATCTCTGTCTCATTTTTTTGTTCCTTTGCTACCTTCTGTGTCAGTCAAACAAAGGAAAATTTAATTCTGAAGCGGAAAACCAAAATCTATGAATCAGAAAACAAAATGGACACCAACCATAATTTTCAGTATACAAAACAGATTCATGTAACTTGCAATCAGTGTAGGGCCAGGGCTTAATGTACCATTAAAAAAATAATTCACATCCAACAAAAATCACCTCTGTACAACTGTGCCTTCAATTTCATAAAACAAGCCAGAGACACAGCATGAGGTTAAACATATCTAAATATCAGTAAATTACACACATAATTAAACACAGATTTGACTTCAATTACTCCTATTTTTTAAGATGAACAATACTCAAGAGAAAGTAATATTCATAAATAGGAGAACAGGAAAAAATTAACCTCATAATCAAAAGAGAAGGTTTTCTAAGTTCAAGACCTTCCCCTTCAGGTACAAACATATAGGAAAATTTGAGCTAGGCTGTATCATTCAGTCCTTTTGTGGCATTGTCTATTTAGAGAGCCTCATGCTCATGACTCAATCTAAGCAAGCCACATAAGGAACATAAGTCTTCAATATTTTCAGTGGTGCTTGCACTCTATACTTCCTATACATCCTATATACATCCTATACTTCAAATGATTACAGTATCTTCTCAATTTACTAAAACATATTAAGATTACTATGAAAATCTGAGGAAAAAGGAATATACCAATCTTTAGGAGCTCATTGAGTTGCCTTAAGGTTAGGTTTTATTTTGTGCAAAAATCGAAAAGGACTGAATTGAGGATGCAAAGCATTTTTTGGAGAACATTGAGCCACTATTAGCCAAACTTCCCCTTATTCTCTATGCACACAATCATAGCGTATTTCTACTTTGCAATGTGCTTTACTGTCAGTGTTTTTATGCTGATATACACAGCTGCTTTGAAATAGAAGCTCCTATATTTGTCCTTGCATAGAGAAAGAGATTAACTTCTTTCAGGTCTCAGATTTCAAGACTTTTACTACTCAGATCTGTACACTGATGTAATCTGAATTTTCCTAGTTTTCTACTTTTCTGTATACATTTTCTGTATATAGCCATCTGTTTTGGCTGTCTTTTCAAGATTATGAAGCTATATTATCCCCTTAAGAAGCCTGGTTATGACAGCATAATTAAAACTAAAGGCTTCATTGCAAATGCAATGAGTTTGATTTTAATTGGGACTACTTACAGAGTAGAACCACTTCCTAAGTTGTGTGGTGTGCTGTACCACACATTGTTGGAATGAAGTTGATGAAGTTATGCAGGAAGTAATGGACAACTTTTGAATCAAGGTAATCAAATTTTTGATTGTCATTAAGGAAACCTGGCATCTGACAAACATTTTTATTCTGTCAAAGTACTGGCAAAGGGAGGCTCAAAAAGGCTCAAAAAAGGCTTTGAAGTGCAATATTATGCTATCCACATGTGTTAACTTATTTTTGAAATCCCTGAGTTGTTTTTTATGCTGAAGTAAGAATTATCTGCACCATCTGGCAGGACAAAGATGATGCTTGGACTGTAACTTCCAGATTTTGTCATTGCAGCAAACAATTTAAGAAAATGCATAAGAAGTACACACAGAATAGTGGTGGCAGCTTTCCACTCTGTAATTACTTCATACTTTCTGCAAAAAGTCTTAACCTTCCAGAGGATGTTTCCTCTTTCATAAATATTGCTGGCACAGCAGAAAACAGCTGGGATTTTCTGTAAATATAAAACTCAGACAATTAACTCATGTACAACACACACGTCATCATATTCATTTGCCATTTTCATGGTGGCTTGTCCTTTCTACATTTTATTATTCATTTATGATAGCTATTATATGCCTTTCAGAGTCTATCTGGCTCTCCTGAGGAATATTTATGACTATTATAGGGCTCTTATGAGAAGACCCAACGACAGTTATTGCAGAAACTCTGTGAAATGCTACATTAGTGCAGAGATATGCTGGTAGTAAAATACCTGAACTTGTTTCAAAGTATCCCTTGATGGAAATTAGAAAACGGGCTTCTACTGGTGAGGTTTTTTATCTCCTCTAACCCCATCACCTCAGACAACTGAGTAGCTCTGATTGGGAATTTAGTATTCAGTGATTGCATCTGGTGCCTGAAAGCAAGAAGGTCTTGGAAAAGCTTACAGTGGCAAGAAACAAGAAAACACCCTGGTTTTATAGGTACTGTCTACTGCAATAATACAGAAAAAAATAAAAATGGAAAGATTCAGGTGAAAATAGAAGGACTAAAGGTGCCTCTTCTTACACTCAGGGACATCTCTGTTTACCCTCTTTCCCTCTACTTCCTTCTATTTTTAAGAAGGAAGGGTGGTGTCTTGAAGTGATTCTGGATACTGCAGTTCTGCACCACCTTCTGGGAGGGAAAGAATCTGGAAGGAAGAGAAACAAGTTGGGGAGGAGGAAGAAGGGCATAGCTTTCACTAGATTTTTTTTTTTTTGGTGGTGTCTCATTTCATTCCTGTATCAATAAATGACTTTGCAGAAAACTTCTGAATCATGTTTGTTCTACCATGTCCGTTAAAAATCTTTATTATTTTTCTAATGTTTTCCCCCTCTGTATAACAAAAAAACAGTCATTTTAGTTTAGAGCTAGGAGATTTTCTGGCATGTTAATGGTGGTTGTAGGAGCAAATATCTTATACTGCCAGGGAAAATAATTGAAAAACATCTTGGTTGGAAAACGCAAAAAGGTAATTTACTTTATTTACTAAAATTAAAGAAAGAAAAAAGAGAAGATCAAAAAACTGAAAAAAGCAAAAAGAAATGTGAAAGCAAAGGCTTGATATACATGAATACAATATAAATACAAAGAATTGCAGTTTGAGTGCAAATATTAACTTCATCTTATATAGAACATAAATTCCTGTGATGAGTTCATGTCCTGTGAATGCAAGAAATAAGTTATATTATGCAAGCTCATTATCATACTATTTAATGCATTTCTTTTAGTGGAATCTCTGCTAAAAGTTACATAATATCCTTACTTTTATGGAACTTATATTTTGCACGGTGTTTGCACAGTGTTTGTTGATGTTGGCTGGGCTTTAAGCAGTTTATGGAAGAAAGCTGTGCATTGTCTTGAAATGTAGTTTAACTCCGTTTTGGACGACTCAAACATTTATCTTTGCAAATAGCTTTCTTTGGCTTCCCTCAAATAACCAAAGAGTAATCTTACCCCAGGAAAATTAATCTCCACAAGTATCTTTCTTAATCAAAGGAGGGGGGCAGGTTCCACAAAAGAAATGTTTCATAACAAGAGGTTCTGAATCTTCACTGAAGGTGTCCTCTTGCACTGAGGATATGCAAGAAGATGGACCTTCAGAGGTAAAAGTCTGCCTTTTTGACTAACCCTTCTAAGTCCTTCTCATTAGTGCCATATTTTTCTCTGCCCAGTTTCCTCTACTCCCAGTTATCTGTCATTGATTTTTTTCAAATCATTGGTAAAATTTCTTTTTGCACTAGGATGAAAATCCCACCACAGGACCAGAATATTATCCCCTCTTTTCTGCACTCCTGACCATAAGCTTCCTGGAACAGGGGATAATTTTTGCTTCTGGCTCTTGGGCAAAACTCATCAGATTGCCTATATTTAACCAAAATCAAAGAAAAAAACCCCAATAAAACAAAACAACACCCCAAAATGCAAACCGAAATGTGCAATATCTTACCAAGTTAATTAAAGTCAATATTATGGGTTTCCTTTAGCTGTAGATCTGGCCCTGAGCATTTGTTAAGTGTGAGATTAAGTGTAAATAAATCATATTGCACTACTGGAGTGTTTGGTAATTGGGTCATTTTGTTTTCTGAGTTCCCCATCTTTTGCTCTTCTAGTTTACTTAAATTAATAAACAGCATGAAGCTTTTTAAACTTGTCCTTGATGTTCATGGAGGAAGAGCAAATGCCAAACTTTAACTACAATTAATTACAAAGAGTGAGATACCTTATAGGAGGTATCAGAAAATATAATCATTCACATTTAAATTAAGTGTTTCAAATAATGATTTAATTGAGAATTAATAAGCCAGTTATTGCAGGTTAATTAAATGCCACTTGATGATTAAAAACATATTATTTATTCAGATTAACAACTATTAGGCAGTAGTGTAGCCCCACACCCTGCTGAGTACTTATTATCTGCCAATGCATTTCTCATTTTCAGTTCTTTTTGTTATTTTTTTACTTTGTTACTTTTTATAACACCTTGAAAACAAGACAAAATACTCGAAAATTTTAGCACAAGATTCTTTTTCCCAACATTGAATATTTCTTGGGGTTTTTGATATGAATGCTTAAAAAGTTCAACTATAGTAATTTTAACGAAGAAAACACTGAAATATGACAAATGTTATACATATACAAGTTTATATAAAACAAGGAGGAAGTTTTCAATGAGTGTATAGAACACTCAGAAATTAAGGAAGTGAATTAAAAATCTATAAACTTCCAAACAATACCTGTGCTTTAATTCATGGATTATACCCAGTTAGTTTTCAGTAGAGCTGTACAGCCATATATGCTATCCACATTTGGATGTAGTGTGTGAATATTGTCTTTTGGTGGTCAGGAGTGGGTGTTGGAAAAACAGACATATTCTTTTATAAAACTTTTTTAACCATGCATCGATGCATATGTTGTGATTGTGCTGATAAGCTATTTAAAATTTTGAGTAGATGAAAGATTGCCATAATAGAGCAAACTTTTCATCCATATTAATGCACAGTATAAGCACCATCTTTTCTGATCATAAATCCAAAACAGCTTTAAATCAAAGCAACTGTACAACATACATAGCAGGACATCAGGGTTCTCTCACCTTAGTCTGGACAAGAAACTGCAGTCTGGCAGGTAGCCTGTTGCAATCATTTCCTTTTGGAAATATTTCACAACTTCCATGAGATGAGGGAAGTGGCAGTGCCATGTGTATGCATATGCTGATTCTTTGCCACTTCTGTTGATTCTTATCCCCCCCCTCAATGAGCTCCAGCTGCACAAAAAAGATTTTACACTACAGAACACCAGAACACAGTCATGGAGTTTTCTACTGCCTGTTACAACCTCTTAATGTTGTTGCAACAACATTTTTGGTGGCACCAAGAGGTTTGCTTCTGTTTATCTGTTTGGAAAATGTTCTCAAACACATGGCATGATTCTTGAATTGAACTGTGCAGATCTAAGAGATGGAATTAAGGATCCTTGTGGTCCCTTTCAACTCAGGATATTCTATGATTTTACAAGAAGTGATCTAGAGAAATACCAGGAAGCCTCTCCCTTATAGTCAGGTATCTCAACAGATGATTTGTTTTATCCTGTTTTGACGTGGAACATGGTTGATTAGCCCAGCTTAAGTGAAGAAAATAATGAAGACAGGAAAGAATCAAAAGGTTAATTTACTCTGGTTCTTCATACAAACTGAGGCAGAAAAAAAGATTCTATGCACTGGTTTACTACTATTGCTTAAAGTCCCATGTCAAAAGCATAAATTGGTTTATTTTCACTGCTATGAACTGCATTTCTTTTTTATTTAATCAGAGATGGTAGAATTGGTGTAATCTTGACTGGAGAACATTTTTGCACCAATATGCACAACCATTACAACTTCTGAGAGACCAAAGTCCCCTTCCAATCATCCTCTCTAAATTCATGGATGCCTTGCTGACAAGCATCTTCCTGGTACCAGTAGGTTTATGAACTGTTGTCTTGATAGCGTAGCAGTTGAGTTTGAAGTTATTTTACAGAAAAAAAATCTTCCTAACCTATCTTAGGCATTAAAGGAAAGACAAATTTACAAAGGAAAGGGTCTCGAGAAAAGAATCAATTTCACTAGCTTCTGTTTCCTCGAACTCACTGACTTTTAAGCTGGAAGAGGAGACAGTTAAAAGGTTTGTATTCTCTTCAGTTGGGTGTATAAGTGTTTTCTTCAGGGGTCAGGAAGGCCAGTCCTTCCTAAGCATAATAGGCAATGGAGAAAACTGTGAGCTACCACAATGAACAAGAGAGAAAACATTTTCTTGGTGAAAAAGTCAGCAAGAATAGAGAATGTAGTGTCACTTATTTTGCATTTCCTTCAGACTGCTCTATCAGACAGTTTCAGCAACTTCTCACATCTCTCAAGTATTCGTGAAAGTGATGTATGACTGTGAGACGATGCAAATGCTATGTGTCGATAGGTGTCAGGATCTTCATATTATTTGAGTTAAACAGCTAAAGATATTTTAATATGAGGCTATTTAAGCATTTAAATTACGTCCATTTTGCGACATTAATTACTTGATACTCTTATAGTGTCATTTGGTGTAGCTGTACGGGCCATATGGCGGTTGTGGATGTGACTCCCATGTTCTTCTTCAACTTTCTGAAACTGACTGTAAATTATAAATTACAATGAGTTTTCAGCAACTTGGTATACCTCAGCCATCCTCTGCAAACCTCAGCTTACCCTAAAACTAGCACAACAGACATTAAAATGAGGGAGCAATTATCACACAGATCAATTTCAAAATGCATTGCCTCAGCTTTATTAAAATGTCAGTGGATAAGGATGAGGATGGTGGTGGAAATAAAGGACTGAAGTACTGAAATAATTCAAAATGCATTATCATATACTTTCTTCTGTACCTTTTTGGATGCATGCAATTAATGATTGAAATCAATTCTGTTTGAGAGCTGTGATGTGGTATAAAGACAAAAATAGCTTTCAACTTAAAGAACATGTTAAAATACACTAATGCATCCATACTTTTCATTGCTATTTAATCAAATTAAATAGTTGAATTTTGCACATATTATTCACCTTATTTATGTTGCCTCTCCATTTAAAATGTTTAGTACCAAAGATAATTACCAATGATTCATTTAGATTATAATCATTCCTATTTTCTTGTTTCCAATCTTCAGACTTTTGTAATTTTAAAAGTGCTCCATTAAAATGTATTTACAGGGCCTTTTGCCTTCCTGAGAAATACTCATAAGAAAAGAAGAAAGAGAAAATGAGACAGAACTCCATGAGATAGAAAACTGGAGAATTCTGGTCCCTGATGAGATGCTTGGCCATTTTTCTTCTTAATTATCTCAAGGCGTTTTGTGGCTGGATACCAGAGGTAGTGGGGCATCAGCTCTTGCTTCATATCAACCACTTTTCTCCTGTATCTTTTCTTGCTTTGGTATTTAAGGTCATATTGAAAAGGAAGACTCTCATCATACCTCATACTAGGAACATCAACACATCCTATGGAAAAGGTAAATCTGTTGATAGAGAAGAAATAAAGCCATGAGAGTGTTGCAATTTTTTTGCTTTATTTGCTTTCTTATTAATAGAAAGCCCCTTAAAATGCACTCTTTCTTCAGACATCCTATCCTCTCCAGTAAGAGGCATATCAAGGTGACCCACTCACATGTCATATCAGGATTGTGGAGGAGTCAGGAAATTGCTTCAGTACTGTGGGGCTGCATCTGTGTGAAATACTCTCCTTCTGCACACTGCTAAGCGGGCTTGGAGGCTTCACTGTGCTCCAGCTACACCCAAAATACTCCAATTAGAGAACTGCAGAGATCAGAGGCGGAGGGAGGAGATGAGTATCTTGTCTCATCATATGAACAATGAGAGGAACAAAATAACCAAAAATACAGAGACGTTAACACAGAGGAAGTAAATGGGCTTTAGGATATGCAGGAGAAATGAATAACAGGAAATACCTAACCACATGCATGGAGCGAATCAGGAACCTGAAAGCAGATCTGCTTTGCTTCCTTCAAAGATGAACAAAGTAGCAGAGTGTGGAAATGCAGTTGAGGAGATATGAGAAACATTTTGCTTCAAGATGGGGAAGATTCAGAAGAAAGATAATTTAATTAGTGTTAAAAAGTTTAATTAGTGAAAGATAAATTAATTTAGTGTCCATGGAAATCCCGTATGCAGGAAGGAAAGGACTTCTCAGAGCATGTACAGTTCCCTTTCCATTTCACTGTAAACATCATCCTACAATGATTTTGGCAGAGGTTGCAAGAACTGCATGAGAAACTAAGAAAATCCCGAGAGGCAAAGTTGTGAATGTTTTAGTCACAGTGTTTGCACTCTATTTTTGTACAACTTTGGGGCCATTCAAGGTGTTTGTGAAGCACAGTTGAAACTCACCAACAGGCTGCGGTGCTGCTGTGACTGCGCTGGGAAAAGAGACATAACCACATGCTGTGACCACACATGCCTTGTGTGTTAGGAAACCAAGACAGAGAGGAAAGGATTAACTTCCCACCCCTCAAAGGAAATGGCATTATTTATTATTATTATTATTATTGCAACTTTCATCAATAAGAAATGCTAGGAGAACTACAGTAAAGTAAAAATATTAATTGGAAAAATAAAGTTTCTATTTTCAGCCAAAATGAATTTTCTTTTTCAAATTATTTCAACAAAATTTCTTTCATGCCCCAATATTTTATAAAAATAAATTTTTCTTTGAAGACACTTCTTCATGGAGAATTTCACCATAAAAGAAATTTCTATCATCTCCAGCAGAAATATTTCTGTTAATATTTTGCTTGACATTTTTTGTAATCAATTTTCATGTAGATCTCCATTTAAGTTTTGAACTGTTTTAGGATTGTTTTTGGGAACTGATTAATTAAGGAGACTTGTATTTTCCACTAAAAATTCTATAACCGCCTATTAGTATTAAATCCCTACTTCAGTGCTTTTGAAACTAAGGATTTTAAAATATTCCTGTCTTCCCATAACCATTAGGGTAAATTGATAAAGTGTACAATAGACCTGTCTATCTGCAGTACAGCTTACAGGGAGGCTGCACAGTCAAATAAAAATGTCCAAAAGTGGTGACAATTCAAAAATTCATGTTCAAAACGTTACTGTATTCCTACAAAATAATCTGCTACCAGCAAAATACTTTGACCCAGAGCAACAGATATTTTGCATATGTAAGCAAGAATACATTTTCTGTGTGAAGCAAATCCTGTGACCTGACTGACATCTTCCAGTGTAAATCTGTCCTCTCATTTTCCTACTGAAACAGTTTTGTTCTCAAACGAAATTGAATCTCACATCTGCAGCCTTGGCTGATCTCCTGCTCCCTCAGACCTTTTTCTCCTGTCTCTAATTTTCTGTCTGCATACATTTTCTCTCAACTCCCTGCACTTTTTATTTCCTTGTGACTCACCCTTTTCCCTCTGTAATTTTTCTGCTTCCTCTCCATCAGAGAAGTTTCTTAGCTGCAGTCTTGGAGTGCAGAAGAACATGGTGGTGACCCCCTTCTCATCCTAGCAGCACTTGACCATACTCATCTTTCTTGCAATAATATTTTCATTCACAGAACAGTTAAAAAATCACTAACTTATAGTATATTTCAATGAACTCTCAAAAAAATAAAAAAAACCCAAACCTAAAACCAGCTGTACAATAAATCTTATGCTTCAGTGCTTTTGAGATGAAACATTTTCATCTTTAGAAGACTTCTTCAAAGATTTCCTTTGAGTTCTCTTCCAATTTACAAACTCAAAATAAATTAAGATTCTAAAGTTTTAATTCTTTTGTTTTAAGCTAATAATAATGCTTAACTTACTACTTTTTACTCTATTTTAAAATAGTCACAACTAACAGCTGTGGTTTAAAAACAGAAGTTCAGTTCTTGTTTCCTTTGTCGCAAACATAGAAACATGAGCATTCCTATGATGTATTTATGAGGGAAAGAAGGGAGGACTTTTCTAGCAGTCTGTTTGCCAGTCCTTTTCTATAGCTAAGAAAAGCATAATTTGCCAGTGCAGTTTCTGCTATACGCTCACTAACCCCAGCTGCAGAACTGAAGTTGCCTATAAGGATCTGTGGTGTTGTGCTATGAACTTAATAGCTCTAGTGCTATGTCAGGGTCTGAGAAATTAATTAAAAAATAATCCTTCCAGCTGTAAAGTTGTAGGATCCAGGAGAGTCTTAACTTGCATGGGCAAAGAGATAAGGGGGATTGAATAGAAAAGGATGCGTTGCATTAACACAGATCAGACACGGAAAGGCATTTGCCTTCTTCTTGGACATCCATTGAGATCTTCATGTCAAAATTAGAGCTACATTTTAGAGATCCTTTTGATTTAAGGACTTATTTATAACTTTTTGCATATATGTACATGGCCAAGTTTGTTTTTTGTTTGTTTTTTTTTTAGATTCACAATAACTGTCATGATAGAATCCTTTCCTTTAGCCTCAACAGCTGTAATCTTTCCTCTTTCCCTGCCTTATCCCGAGAACTGTATTTCAGACATTATTGTGTTTTAGTCTTTTGTACATGAAACTAAGGCCACACATTTCCTTCCCCTTATCTGTCACATTTTTATATAAAATGTTTTAAATTCTAGACTTTGTTTTTAATGATTTTTACATGTTATTTTCAGTCTGGCTTTCAAGTAGGTACCTTGACATTTCTTTCCCATAATTGCATGTTTTCTCTTCTTAAAAACTACAAAACTTAATCTTCATTTCTTAAGTTCTCCTTTCTAGCTCTTCTTCATGATACTATTGACAAATTTGACAATGATCAAACAACTCTGAATAGTGCTCAAGTCTGATGGCTGTCATGGTTTTCCTGTATTCCCTTTGAAATCATTACATTTTAGCCTTACCATTGGGTTTCAAGCTTTCAGGGAAATAATCCCTCTATTCTAACTAAACAGTACCCAGAAACAAAAAGCTCCTCACGAGTGCTCCCAGTTTCTGAACTAAGAATGCTAAGAAAACAACAGCTTCAAGTTGTAATGAATAAATCTAACAAGAGAAAGATTCTCCAAGGTATCCAATATTACTACTGCTTTCTAATTTGTATTTTTTAAAGCATGTGACTTATATTGCATTGGGCCAAAGACATCTGTATAATATCTTTGGCCTAAAGTGTCATCAAGTTCTTATTAAGTTCCTTTCTAAGCAAGGATGAAGTTTTCATCATGTCCAACCTTTTAAACACTGTAGTTCAAATAATTGACCATTTGTCCTATCTCAAACTTCCTTGATGTATGTATCTCACTTCTGTTAAGATCTCAAAAACTTCTATTCAAATTCTTCTTGAAAGAATAGGGTACAAAATTTTGTAATGCCTCCATATAAATACATATATTGCTGGCCCATCATAACACTAATAAACACGCTGTATGTTTATAGCTCCTATCATGACAGAGTCAGAAAAAAACCCTGAGCAATATAAATATTCAGACTCCCTTTACTTACACATGCCTACTAAATATCGTCAAGGAGTAGTACCCTGCAAAAATGCCTTGTTAGGAGACAGCTGTTGTGTCCTGCATCTACTACAAGACACTGTCCTGTTTGAGATGCCAGTCTACATTTTTTCCTCTCCATTTTAGAAATTTTTTTACACCTTATATAAGTTTTCTGATGTCACAAGAACTTGTAGACCATCTTCTAGCTAAAAAAACTACTAGGGACTTGATTTTTTTTGTAGGTTTGCCTCATGCGCGTCTGACCTATCCTACCTTGTTATGGTGATGGGGAGTTACTACATGGCTAAAATTCAGCTGCCAAGAGTTCTGTATTAGAAACAATGTGGAAGCTTCAAATTAATATTCCCTGTACACAGAAGTGTAGTTCAGAATGCTAGCTTATAATCAATATAGCCATTAAATATTTGTAATCAGTTTACTTTCTATTTAGTATTTATTTAAAATTATGTATTCTATATCTATATGAGGAACAATATCTTTTGGCAAAATAGATAAAATAGATACCAGCAAACTTATAGATGGATGAGTCCTTAGTTTATATCTTCCATTTCAACATTGTCTGACCTGGAAAAATATTCCTCAGCTAAGGAGGTTATGTTCACTTTGTGGTGCTTTTTTACCTTTTTTTCTTTTCTTTTCTTTTTTTTAAGGACTTGTAATTACTGAATGTTGGCCAATATACCAATATACCCACTTAATCTTTTCAATGTGTTAACTGCTGCTTTATCTATCCTAACAGATGGAAGCTGATTTTGCACTACTTGAATTTTTCAAATTGATGCTGCCAGGATCTGCTTTGCAAGTGCTATTGAACTTTCACTGGATAAGATAACTTAGATCTTTGTTAATTTCATAGAATAATTAAGATTCCCTGTAAGTGGAAACCTTGGACAGGTGTATGATGCTTAGAGGTAAAAAAGCTGTTCAAGAATCATTATATCAATGTAGTACATTGATACAATTATAAAATAGAAATATGCCAGGTACAAAAGCATCTATAAAACACTTTGAGCTGTTTCAGCAAGATGCATGCTGACCTCAGACTAGAGCAAATAATCTCCTGTTACTTACATGACAATTTCTTTCAGTGCAAATGTTCCACTCTGTGACCCACTTTTCCTACTTTATTAATTCAAAAAATACAATGTAGTATTTGAAAAAGAACCAGTGTGATGAACGTCACAGGTCCATTGCTTAGGTTGCCAGGGAAATTTCCCTTTTGGTGAGCTCACGTTCTGAAAACATTTTATGTTTCCATTCAATGATTGCAGTCATTTGCTTTGTTTCTAAGTACTAGATGCACTCCACCTAAACCCAGGCTTAATTAATCTACCCTTTCCTAACTTTTAATATCCTGAAACACCTCTGTTCCACACAGGCATGCATCCTATGTAATTACTTTGACATGTTTGTGCATGAGTATATTTGGTGTCTCCTTCTTCCCCAGGGAGCTACTTGAGCAATGCCCATGTATGCTCGCAAGAGGGAAAGAGAACCTGTCTCCTGTCTCCCAATCAACTGAGAATCAAGATATGCAACTAATTCCTCAGTCTCTGGAACTGTTTTCAATTTTGTTGGTCACAACATATGTTCATGTCCAGTACTAGATTTCTTTGAGTTGGTAGACTCAATGAAACAATGATATTTACTGCTTCTATAATGCTTCAGTTTATGGAAGGCAAGACAGAACTGCAGCTCTTGCACACTTTCTGAGGGATCTGGATGATCAATTTATACTTAAATTTATAAATCAGAGTAGATTAATACTGAAAATTACCCCCCCTTACTACTTCTGTCTATTCAATTTCCACCAATTAAAAAGGATTAATATTTTGTTTGTGGAGAACCTGCTTGAGCAGGGGTGTAGGACTAGATGACCTCCAGTGGTCTCTTCCAACTTCACCCGTTCTATGATTCTGTGATTCAAACATGTTTGTGCAATTACATTTTTTTAATCACAGGGCGTAAAATTTAGATAGAGTAGAAAATGTAAGTATCTAAGCAAATATTAAATTATGACAGTGGTGTATTACTATTCATTTTTTTGTTCCAAATTCAAAGTCCTGGAAGCATAATGTTACTTATGAAACTTAAATGAGAGCAAAAGATAGACTACTGTGAAAATAGATACATGTAAGTCTTCTTCCCATAAGTAGGCCATGTAGCAGCAACTTGATGTTTACAGTGTGCTTAGTTGCCATGGGCTGTCTTGAAACCAGGTTAGAGACACTCTATATGCTCGTGCTTCAGCCTGTGTAATCTTACCATGTGCTAAATCAGTGGATTTAGCAGCACACGCAGTACATGCTAAATCAGTGGAAAACACTGTGGAGTATCTTTCTAAGACTTCCTACAGAATTTATATGATTCCAAAATAAAGATTTAAAAGAGATTCTATTCCTGTTAAAACAGAAAACCAAAGTAAGGTACTGGTCAGACAATAAATTTGTGTGTGTTTAAATGTGTGTATCTGGAAGACAAAGAAAAAAAGATGGATTTTATTCATAGTACTTAAAATCTCACAGGGATTTTAAACATTTTAATATGCAATTACTTGGAATTCAGTCCTGGAATTTTGTTTCAATTAAATAAGAAATCTTCCTGAAGTTCAGTAGTCTTAACTTTTGCACTTTTAACTTTTCAGTAGTCAGAAAATTGGCTGACAACTAGTTTAGTTCTTTAGTCAGTAGGAAATTAAATTCCAAAACATAACCACACAACATATTGGATATATAATTTCAAGCACGAAAATGGAATAAAGCCATAAGAATTTCAACTAAAAAAGTAAAATGCATTTCTAATATTCCATAGTGAGGATTTTTATTTAGACAGAAGTATACTTAAAAGGAGTTTCCTAAAGCAAGAACCATGAATACTTCCTAGCTGATATAAGCTACAATTCTGGAATGCAAAGGGTCAAAAAATCCAAGAGATTTCATTATTTCTCATACATCAGTGACAAAACCTAAGGGCTGATGCAAGCTGATGAACCAAGATTTAATGTAATATGGTCAATTCATTTTGTACTGATTACAGTTCAAGCAGCTGCATCCTGCCCTATCAGTGATACTCCTCAGAAGGCTGCACTATTTTGAGAGAAAAGAGACATGCCATCAAATGGTTTAAAATATATGCATTAGGACGGGGAGAAGTAAGTATAAATTGGAAATGTTAAAAAGAAGAAAAATGAAGAAATTATTTTCTCCAGCTGCTTACATATACTAAGAAGTTTTTTCAAAGACTTGAAAACCACATTGTACTATAACTAATCTTTTCTAAATTTACTATGCTTTTAGATTTTATATAGAGGACCTATAATATCAATAATGAATAATAAAGCATACTTCCAGAAGTAAATAGATGTGGTTTGACCCTGCTCTCAGTAGTCCAATTTCGAATTGTATTTTTTAGAAAACTTCTATTCAGTGTATATTTGCCAGAATTCTGCTATCCTTTTCAGAGGAGGTTATTTTACTCCTTTAGGGATGTGTTTTGTAAAAGCTAGACATTTTGTGATATTTTATCAATGCCTTCATTATCTATTTAAAGGAATAGAAAAGCAAAACAGGGATTAATTCTCAGTAATGAAAATGTAAAGGAGTGGAGTGGAACCCTGTGGAGCAGATCAGCTGGAATGCTTTTAAATTATTTGAGCTGGGTCTTATGATTGCCTCCATGCAAATATCTCCAAGAGGTATCTCTTTGACTTAGACTGATAATAACACATAACCATTCAGTTATGGGTTCCCTTCAGTACAGATATAGTGATGTCTTCTATCAATATAAAAAGTAAATGTGGTTAGAAGAGTAAATAGTATTGAAGCTTTTGACTCTAGCTTGATTCTTCTATTGTGGAAATGTATTTGGAATATGAAGGACTGATTTTATATTCCTGATTTTATAATCCCGATTAAAAGAAAATCTCTTGTGTTCACTGAGATTATCTGTTCAAACACGGTTCAAGATCGGGACATTTTCTAGTCTGTTCTTACTTTTTACAGGATTATAACAGTGCTGAATAGGGGCAATCATTTAAAGAAACAATCATCAAAGTTGGGGCTTTGAGAATGCTCTGGAAAGGTCATTTCAGATAAATGTCAGTTAACTTTTAAATCTGTGATCATTCTGAAAACACATTGCAAATTGTCACATTCATGATTTTCAAATTAAACTGAGAAAACTCATTTTCTCTATCAGCTGACTGGGCTCTCGGTGTTCTCTCCTTGCAGAAGCTGTCAATAAAGAAGGTATACCCTCTGTTATTTCGTGGTTGAGTCCAGACTATAGTCAGAGGGGATGACTGTCACTTTTAAAGGCATTCATTAAATTTGACAAATTCTTTTATATTGATATATGTCAAGTGTTCACTGGTTAAGTCAGCTTCTTTCCATGCGACCATCTGCAGTGGGTTTAAGTTTTTTTAAAGAAAATACTTTTCCTCCAATATGAATTACAAAGTTTATCTAATTTATATTAAAGAGCTAAGATCAAGTCAGCTATGTTAATGTATGCCAGCTGGGCTGCATAAGGTTCACTTCCTTTCCCAATTGTGTCAATCTAATATGGTTGTCACTCTAAACAGATGGAGTATTATGACAGCATTAAGCTTATTGAGTAGAGGATCATGCAGAGAACTTATATCCTTTGTTCTGTTTGTCTTCTTGATACTTTAGTGGCTTCTGTTTGCTCATTTTATCATTTTTACATAGATAGCTTTCAGTTAAGATTTTGTATTATTATAAATTATTTTAAAATTCCATTTTCCGAACGTGGGATATTTTTGTGGTATTGCCTGTGTGTGAATAAAGACACACATTTTTTTTTGTACAGCAGGTTGTGCCATAACAGTACTTTCTACATATTTTCTTTAAACTAGTAAAGCTTTAAGAAAAGTTATTCTAATTTCTAAAGAAATCTATATAATTTTCCCCTTCTTTCCTACACCCCTGTCAATGTTTTTGTTCAAGCTAGCATCTGAGCACAGTCTGCCTTTCAATTGTTAATTATTACTACATAAAATTATTTGTTTGCATTTAAGTATAGATTACCGCACAGAAGAAGACTGAAGATGACTGAAAATGAAAATATTAATGTTTTTAATTTGGAATATATTTTAAAGCAGTTATAGAATTGCAAATAATAACTCTTACTAATATATCTTTTAAGATGTTCTATTGGAAGACAGTTATTCTTTTGCCTTGTCAAAAAGGCAAGGACTTAAATACATGCTTAAATATTATTGTATTGTGACTGAGGCAAACCATCCCATGGTTTCTATCCACTGATAACATCAGGATGGATCCAGCATCAATATGGTCAGCACAACTGTTCAGCTGTAAGGTTGCTGCCATGTCACATCTCAGCATGCTGCCCAAGGACATGTTGATGCGTTGGCTACAGCCCCAGAACCTTACCTTCAGCTCAGCAAATCTGTCCTGAAGTGTCACTGAGAGTTGTACATCAATATGTCCTGGTCTCCCTAATGACTGGTCTTCTGGCCAGATCTTTACAGAGATTTTATTAAGAAATCATTGGGTTTTGTAATAAGTATTGAATTTTATGTAGCTGAAATTATTTGGGGTTTCGTTGTTTTTTTTTTTTTTTTTTCCTTTGTTGATTCCATAGACATTATTTATATTTTTGCAATCCTTGAGCAGGTGCTTTGGATGAAGTTAGCAAATAAAATTCTTGAGCCATTAGTCACCTAAATGCAGCATAGCAATATAAGTAAATGTAAGAAATATACTGTGTAACTAACCACACATGAAATAATTTGGTTTGCTTCTAGGAAGCTATCCACCTGACAAAGTATTTTGGCTCTACCTGCAGTGGACTGTTGATGACTTATTCATATTGTGAGCAGGCTTCCCTGAGCCTTCTAGGAAAATCTGTAGTGCTCATTACTATTCCATCCCAGATGAGATAGTGGCTGAAAAACAGTCAATAATTATTAGTCACGCACTTCAGGCTACTACAGTGAAAACTGTCTGAAAGAACCCAAGTATGTATCTATGCATTCCAAAGCTTGAACAAATTAGTTGAACACTCCTTTACTCTTATATGTAATTCTTCTCTTTCCTTAATTCTAATGTGTTGGAGACATAAACACTACAGAAGAGGAGCGGATAAAGAAAAGCTGGATGAGATACAAAATATATCCAGAAAGATTTCACAGGATAAAGAAAAAACTTTAAAGTGAGATGACAGAGATGAATGGGTTTTCTAAATCACAAATTGAGACAAAAATTTTCTGCCAAGAAAAATGGGTTTAAACTAGAAGCCCAATCAAGGTTTTGAAAGATATTTCAGAAATAAAAATACACCAGATGAGTATGCTGGTACCATAAACTCTAACTGGTCATGAGCATAGCCAAATTGAGTGAAGTCAAAACTTAAAACCAGAAGTAGAAGTATTTTGTACAAACAGAAGATGCATATCTGACCCTTCTCATATCACATCTTCAAATCAGAAGCTGATATTCATTCCCTTACATTTGTTCTCATCTAGGCTGTGCTGGTTAACAAGAGATTTCAAATGTGCAAGTTGTGGAAATTATTTTATGTTGCTGGTATCAAAAACATTCACCCAGCCCACAAACCATTGTTGAAAAAACTTGAAAAATAAATTGAGTCTAGGCTTGGTTTTGTTTTGCAGGATACTTTATGCACATGACTATCAAAATATTACTGTTTCTCTCACTAAAAAGGGTAAAACTAGCTTTAGCAAGCCAATGAAGTTGTAGACATGACATGACATGACATGACATGACATGACATGACATGACGTGGCGTGACGTGTCCTGAAACAAAATGAACTGAACATCTTTTTAGAGCAAAAAAAATCCTTAGCAGAAAATGTCAATTCATCAAAAGTAAAATTTTAAGCAACTGAGTTGTATACAGTAGTAATGTCTCTAGTTTCCTCACAGATATTATTCTCAGCTTTCTGGTGGAAATGAGTCTCAATAGCTGTAAGGCAATTTCACAATGTGGACTTTAGACAGATGCTTAAATCTTTAGCTATTCTGAAAAACACAGAATGAGTCATTTCCATGTACCAGAGGGGAAAAAATCTTTATAAAATTACACTCCAATATAGTCTGGGATAAAAATAGTAAAAGAAAAAATCACAGATTTAATTTTCACATTTCTAAAATGCAGTGCTTCAAATCAATAGTGTTAAAAATCTCAACAATTTCAAGTTTTAAATCATATTTTTAAGTTTCTTTTCATTTCTAAACTTCATTACATTGGTTTAAAATTGCACCAGATAGAGAAAAATAGGTAAAGGTTTTTGAAAATGTGTTTCCAAAAATTATTTCCATTTGAAAAACATAATGTCAGTGATCTTTAGTACCTCTGTGAGAACTTGGCAAAATTCTCTCTTTCTAGTCAAGTATTTTTATGACTTTTTGCTCCCGGTATTCAAAATTAAAAAAAAAAAAAAAAAATCCAATATTGCTCAGTATGTTAACTATGTTAACTATACATTGTAAGATTTGTAGGGAGTAAGAGCAATCCTGCAGGAGTGACTTCTGGGAAGAGAGGCTGGGATACCCCATGCCAGACACAGCCGTTTCCAAATGCCCTGTTGAGGACAGGAATAAAGGAGCAACTCTGTGAACATTTAGCTAAGGATATCTGATCACACTGATGAGTCTACACTGTTTAAAAGGTTTATATTTCTTCAAGGAAGAAAAAGAGAAAAATCCCATGAAATATTACTCAGGAGAGAGGAAAATATGCTACAATTTCACTATATGTTGAAGCATTTAATGATTTTGGGGGATAAAGTTCAGATATTATACCCAATGAATTATCTGCATGGGAAGCAAAATAAAGCTATTTTGAAATCAAAGGACTCTTTTTTTTTGTCATTTTTCTGGATCTGTCTACTAAAATATGTCTTCATAAAACATACTTGTTCTCAGGACAAGCCTGTGTACTGTGCTGTGCTTTTAGTCAATGCAATTAGCAAAAAGAACTCATTTTCCTTTTGTTTTCCTTCAGTACATGAATCTGTCAGGTTCTTAACCCTGTTTTTTTCCCCTCCTCATTTTTACTTCATAAAGTCTTAAACTCATGGTACAATGATGACATTGAAGAGGACTGAGTGTTCAACCAGTATACTGTCAGCATCTCTGCCTCTGAGCAAGAGAGGTAGAAAGACAATAATGAACTGCATATCTTCTGCATTTCTTTCACACTCTGTTGATTAGAAAATACAGGCAAAAAAATTAAATAAATAGCTTATGACCTCTGCTGTGAAAATATAAGGTCTATGTTTTGAAGCAAGTCACATCTCTTCTTTGTGGCCCAGGTTCAGTGTTTGCACATGATAGCATAGTATAAATTATGCAGGGATAATGATTCAAGAATTCAGGAAGGACTTTAAAAAACTTACTGTCTGCAAGGCACACCTGTGCTTCTTTATTTATTAATATGTGTTTCTTTGTTTCTTTATTTATATTTAGAACACTGGAAAGGGCAGCTTGGGAGAGCATAGTTTTTGAAGATGCCACCAAAAAAAAGGTTACAAAAAAATGAGAGGGAAAGTTTTAAAATAAGTACAAAACGAAATCTTCAAACAAAGCAATGCAAACTCAGAATAGAAAGTGGAAGTTTCTACAGTTATAAAGACTTTAGAATCTGCTAAATAACTGTGGTTCCACCTTCAAGGGGAAAACCCGCTTGCAAAAGGGAATTATGAGATTTCTGCATCCAAAATACTTTAAGTTTGACGTGCATCTTTATGCATGTAACAAAGGTCTGTTGGTTGCTGTAATCTGTAAGGAGCAATTCCTGCTCCTTTACTTGACTGGGTAGCAAGAACATAACATAGTTTATAGATGTTACTGATATGGGAGGTTAGAGATAAGGAGCTTTTGTTATTTTTTTTTTATGAGAATTAAATCTGTTCACAGTGAGAAATTATGGAAATTATTTTTTTTTAAAAGGTAACACATCTCCTTTGTACATCTAAGCATTCACCCTGCCTGGAGAGCTGCAAAGTGTTGCAAGTGCAAGGTAAAATATGTTGAACACAGGAGCCTGACTCTGCAGTAATGAAACTGCTGGGCTGCTGAATTACTCCTTGCCTGGAAATACTCTTTTGGGCACTGTAAAAATTATAAATTATAACCACAGCAGAAGCAATACGTATAAGGTGAACTTTGAGCTATGTACCACATTTGACATGCAGAGGATGGTACATTATCATGCCTTGCTAAACACTCTTGAGTCTCTGCTCACAGCTCTGCTTAGCTACTGGCCACACAAAGAATTAAGGAACCTAGGGAACGTGAGTGCACAGGCTGCACACAAGAGTACCCAGGCCTTTGCCTCTTCAGTGTGATGTGCATTGACAAGATGAAGACCAACACATTCCTCCTGTAATTAAATTAATTGCAGGAAAGGGTATAGCAATATTATATATTTGGATCTCCTTTATTCAAATACAGTTCCATACCAGACAGGCACACATACTTTCCTCTGGTAAAAACCCTTAAATTGTGTTTGTTAGAAACACTATATTTCCAAAGTTTGTTCACCTTAATTTCTATTTTTTAATATATATATATATAGAATATGTAGAGGCAGAAAAGCTGTAACTCATTTTTATATCAGAAATGAGAAGATATAGGCTAAAAAACTTAAATACCATTTGAAGAACTACAGCCTACATTGGACCTGTTGCCTAACACTGGAAATCCCTACATTTATGTTTCAAAGTAGTTTAAGAACCTTAAATGTCTACTCAAAACTGCCTAGATCTAGGGAGCACAAAACAGATAAGGCTCTGGTTTATGACTCAGCACTGTCAGAATGTAAAAATGTCATGGTTTAGGAATGGTATTCTTCCATTTAGTACTCCCACTAAAACCATGCACCACTTGTTCCTCCATTCCCTCTTCCCTGCAGTGGACTGGAATCGCAAAAGGCAAAGAGAATGAGTTGAGATAAGAACAATTTACGGGAAACATCAATGCCATAAGAAAAAGAATGGTAACAGCAGCAATATTAACAACAGAAGATATAAGAAAGAGGAGAACAATTCACATAGAAAGCTCTCAGACAACAGAGATGCTGAACAGATCTCCTTGACATTCTTACTCAACAGGAATGGAATGCCTCCTCCCTGGATGAGATTCCCTTTTCCCTGCTCCCCACAATGATATGAGGTGCTATAGAAGAACCTCTGTGCTCTGGCCATGCCCCTTCCTTGCTAGAATCAGGACAAAAACAAAGATCATTTCCTCTCTGAATTGCCCATTTGAGACTGATTCATCTGGCTTCTCAGATCATGTCTGTCTGATGGAACTTCTTGAAATCTATTGGTGGAAGATGTCATCTCCAGTTTTTGCACAGCAATATATTGGTTAAAGAACACACCTATGCCCCTAGAAGTCTTGCCTGAGTTTGCTTGCTGCTATAGGAAGCTGAACCCCTATCACCAGAGCCATCTTTTAACCAATAAGCTGTTTGATATTCAAACCAGTCTTCTTAAGTTCATTTGTTTAAAAAATATTCTGCTTATATAAAATTTCTGCAGTATTTATGGATCACGGGCTGGAATTTAATTCTCTCTCACTCTAGCTTACTAATTACCACCAGCCTGTGAATAAATTCAGCATTTCATACTGAAGAGGCGGTTCCACTTGCTCAGCATGTCTTAACACATCAAGCTTACATCAAGCTTATGGTCTTTATTAAGTATCTCAATACCTAGAAATCTGAACATACAATACATGAGGTGACATTTTTGTGACCAAAGATAGGCAGCTAAACTACCTTTGTCAGAGATAAACAAACATTTTTACCAGAAAATGCCTTCCTACATTTAGGTGGCCCTCCATATTTGGTCAAAATTTCACTAAAAAAGAACCCTTCTCTCCTTTCTTGAATTGTAAAGAGTGTCTTTAAGGATAAATTCAGCTGTAGGTCCCCAGTTTGCAGATGTCTGAAGTTTGATGAGGAAATTTCAGTCACTTTCAGCATTGTTTTTTTTTTCTGGAACAAATCTTAACACCAGTATGGAAAGCATTTTCCTGAATAATTTGAGCAATTATAGACAGTGGTCAAGGAATTGGGTTTGGAAATAGATTTTCTGTTATCAAGTAGGCACAGTTTCTTCATAAATTTTGTCTTGCACAAGAAAGGACAGCTGTTGCTTTTTTTCCTTATCAAGAATAATGTATTAGTTCCTGAAATTCAAATTTGCTTTCTCAACTAGGTTTATGTGCCTCACTTTTAGTACTTCAGGTGTGGTGATGGCAGAATTGGTCTATGTCAATAGAGGCCAGAACCTGCCCTGTGTCAGATAACAGTTAGTTTCAGATAGCTCAAATAAACCCACCGAAGGGCACAGCTGGTCCCCTAAGCCAAGATGGTGGCACCTCAGACAAAACTTATTAAGAAAGACCAAAATGCTGCACAGCAGTGTGAAGAAGGAGGAAAAACATGAGAAGCATCTTTGCAGACACCAAGGTGAAAGAAGAAGGAAGAAGAAATTACAGAAATTCCTCTGTAATCATGGTGGTTCAGGTTGTCCCCCTGGAGTCCATGGAGGACTGGAGGGGAATATCCACACTGCTGCCTATGGACAACGCCATGCAGGAACACGTGGGTGTCCTGTGAAGAAAACCCCCCCACTGGAAGAGATTTTCTGGTAGGAAGTGGAGCCCTAGGGTGTCCCACACTGCATCAGTCTGTTCCTGGTGGACCATACCCCGTGGTAGTTAACCCATACTAGAGCAGCTCTTGAAGAGATTCAGTCTGTGGGAAGGACCCCTACTGGAGAAATTCTTGAAGAACTGTATACCATGGGAGAGTCCCCACACTGGAGCAGAGTAAGAGTGTGTGGAAGAAGAGAGATGAAGATGGAGCATCGTTGAGCAACCCCTGCTCCTTATTCTTCTGCACTGCTCAGATTAGGGAAAAAAGGATAGAGCAGTTGAGAATGCAGCAGTGAGGTTGAGCCTGGGAAGAAGAGAGTAGGGAGGAAGTTGTTTTATTTTTTGTGTTAGCTTCTCACTTTTAACTGGAAATAAGTTTTATTCTGCACGTTTGACCTGTTTTGCCTGTGATAGTAGTTGGTGGGTGATCTTCCTATATCAACCCACATTTTCATTTTATTTTGTCCTCATCCTGTTGAAGAGGTAAACTTATCACACCCTCAAAAAATACCAGAAGAGATGGTATGTGGGGGGAGCACAAGCTGCTCCCAAAACAAAAGATCTCTCTGAACCCCTAGAAAGCCTCCCTTGGAAACTGCTACCTTAAAGATAAGAAACTGCTTGCTAGGTGACAATTTAGAAATGGAATGCAAATCCCCTTTGTGGACCCTTCTGTTATCTTTCTGTAATATTAGTGGTTCATTTTTTTCTAGCATTAATAAGCTGATTTTAAATGTAAAAATCCCTTAGGGATTGGTTAGGTTTTAGAATCCCTTTAGTTATTGGGGCAAATTGTAAAACCCCCAAAAGATATAAAAACCCCTGAAAAGTTTTGAATAGTGAATATGCTGACTGGATGCCTTACCTTTATTAGCTATGGAATCGTGCCTGTCTTCATATTCCAATCTCTTCACCTTGCTGGCTTACGGCGCTTAGCAGGCCAAAAACACAATCCGGGCACGGCTAGCTAAACCCGTGTCGCTGAGGGTTGAAAGCAGCCTGGGGACCCCTGGCACCCCAAGGAACCACCAGCGACAGTGGTATCTTTCTTTATTCTCCTCGCAAGACAAATGAAATTCAGTTTTGAAGATGAAGTTCAGAGAGATGCATGGATATATCTGTTTTATCTGTTGAGTACCACTTGAAATCTCTTTGTTGTTAGGGCAGAGTTGTCTTTCCTGTTGTAATCTTCCAGCTGTTAAGAAGGGAGGCAGATTGGCCACAAGCTACTGTTTAAGAGAAAGGTAGAAAGATATAGACCCAAGTCATCACAATATTTAGGGCGGAGATGTACTTCTCTTTTTTTTTATTTTTCAGAGGAATATTAATTCCACTAACTGCAATGCCATGATGATACCTTACAGGCATGATTGGATTCTGTGGTTGTAAGCAATCCTCTAAATGTGCATTGACAGCATTGATGAATATTTATAAGAAAGGATAGATAAAAATAATAGTAAGGTAGTCTCTAGAATCTGATATTATGCTTTACCTCTAAATGTGTGTCCAGTGCTGCTTTTCCCCATACATTTCGGTTTCTGAACTAAAAAAAAAAAGGTAAAGAAGAAATTGCAACTGAATGTTGTTTCCCTTTGTTACTTTTCTTCTATGCTTAGATGAGAGCTGAGATAGGAGGAAAATCCTACCTAAACATGTTTACCTCTTCACAGAGCAGAACTCCTAAGGAGTTGATAAATTAGCTATGTAAATACAATTGATAGAGCCATACACTTAAGTATAAAGCTTAATGACTTAAGACAATTGTGAAAGAGTCCTGGCTCAGTGTTAAAACACAACTGGATCCTCAGCTGGTGGAAATCAACAGTGTTGTGTTGGGTGCAGTGAAGCAATGCCAATGTTCACTAGCTGAAGTTCAAGGTCTTTATATGTACCTGAAGGTTTTACTTTAATATGGTTCTTTTGTCATGCTCGCTGGCATGTGTACTCGTGCCTAATGTGGGCACTGCTGTGTAAAGGATGTGTCGTGCCATTCAATGAAATGTTTAAATGAACCACCTGCAGCCCACTGCTAGTTAGCAAGGCAGGTGGAAGTGCAGAATCCCACAAGGAAGGTTGCCCAGCTTTTCCATCACTCAGCAAAATAGGTTCTAGTATGTAGGTTTCTGTGTTACCGTTGCTGAGCTATGGCTTACACACTTACTGTACAATCACTGCTTCCAATACTTCAAAATTTAAAACTGCTTTGAGGGCGCTTGGAGCTGATGAGGAGTGAAATATAAAACCAAATTCTATTCAGTTTATGAAACTATGATCTATACTGGACAGTGTAGAACAAAATATTTTCCTATATCTTTGTACTAACTCATATGAGAAGTTTTTGTTCTGTTACAAAGTAATTTAGCTCTGGGGAAAGAACAGAAGCAATGATCATCTGTCCAGGATAAGAATTAATAGGGCCAGTATTGATTAGCCACAGTTCTTTACATAGAGCTCTGGTCAGAGTTAAATGTAACATTTCTTCACATCTGCCTTTGATTTTTCTCTAGAGGATTTCATCTTAAGATGTGTCAGTGGCAGGATTCTAGTTATCTAATTCTATCCATCACTAACAGGAGAAAAAAAAAAGGTGACAAAAAATAAAAGGAGCAGCCCAAAATCAGCTAGATAAATAAAGCTACTGGAGATAAAAGAAATACATCTGTTCACATGGAAAAGTCGAAAGTGGAATGTCTGGTATTCTCCACTCATGAAGATTCACATACTCACTCCATGTATAAGTGCACCCTACTAAGAAGGAAAAGATTAAAGTACAAATTCCAAATGCATCCATGCATCATTATTGTCCCAGGCAATGTTTCATAATCACATCAGTGTTACTGAGTAAGGATTTTTTTTCCCCTTACTTTATTTTATTTTATGAATAAGAGGAAGTAGTTTTTACAAGGTGCTCCTGTTGTCCTGGAAATTATATTGCGTGTGCAGCATTGGAATTAATAGCCACTTAAAAACGTATTCCCATTTCCCAGAAGTCAAATTGAGTTTTGATGATGTTTCACTGGAGGCAGAACCAGCTCCTGAATAAACCATAAGGGAAAAGAATAAAGTAAGTGGGATTCATAGGGTTATGCTGTCACTCTGACTAGCCAAATATTTTGTTTTAAATCAAGGGAAATAAAAAGAGCTCATAGAAGGCAAAAAACCAGGGTCTTTTATGGTGAAATTATTAAAAAATCTGCTCCCAGTATCAAGCAACTAGGAAAGCAGAAACTCCTTATTTGAGCCAGAATTAAGTTCATGGACATATTTAAAAGTGCAAGCAAAGACAGACTAGACTATGCTGTTATTCATCTTTAATTTCATCTGAAGATTCAAGCAACTGTAAAAAAAAAAAAAAAGGCCTCATTTCAAATTCTCTTGAAGTTTCCTAGAAGAAGCACTGTTTTTCAGAATGGTTTTATCTGGAGTTATCAGCAGACCAAGACAGGGATAGAAGGGCTGTTGTCTTGCCTGTGTAAGATGCCACTGGTAAAGTTTGTTTAGAACAAAACTACACTACAGATTTATTGTTTTATTAGCACTATATTCAATTGTATGGGAAGATAAGGGAAAACAGGCTGAACTCATCTCAAGCTGAAGAATTTAGTTATAAAATATAGGTGCAAAGAATAAAAAATATGTTGCTCACCCCTTTACTTTGCTAGGAATCGAGACTGGTTCTGGAGACTGGTTCTCACAAAAAAAAATTAAGAGGTTGTCACACCAGTTTCAAGGGACTAACACAACAGCTGTGGCTCAGCATTGTATGTTGTGCAGAGAAATGGGCCAACTGCATCTCACCCTGAGTCTAGACATACACTGCCAATGAAAATCCTGCCTGCTGCAGAGCCCAGGGAATCACACTGCTGCTAGAGATGTAAGTTTTTTAGCCAGAATTCACTGGAAGTTGAACAAAAACCCATGTGTATTCTTGAGAATCTCACTTTGGACATTCAATTTGAACAATACTGTCAGCCAGCAGAGATATATCAATAAACATAATTTTGTGAACAACCTCACATATGTAACTGACTACAGTAAGTCAGCGACATCATAAAGATAAATCCAAAATACACTAACTATTACCACAATTTCAGTTAACAGGAGATTTCAAAGTAATTAATAAAATACAAAACATCTGTTTCATTATTGTTGGAAAAAAAAAGGCGTGCTATTGGCATAATCAGAAGTAAGAATGCTGGTACAGAAATGGGGTATTTTAGATGAAATGCTGGCAAATTTATGGTAATATGTCTTGAAAAATAAGACAAGTATATTCTCTTTACCATTTTTTATCCAGGGTTGTACTACTTGAAAGACATTAATTCTAATGACCAATACTAATACTAAGAAACTAAGACAGAGTGATCCAAAACATCAAGGCATGTTAAAATTAGTTGATTCCATTCAATTTCAGATATTCAGCTGAGACCAGAACTCAGTGTCTGGACTTCCTCTAAAACAAAGGGTGCCAAACAATCATACAAGATATTTCTTCATGAGAATATAAGTAGTATTAACATTAGTATATTGAAGGCTTCCTGATTTCTTAGAGACATTTGTGTTGATCAGATTGGTAAGAACTGAGTACTGACCTAAAGGTCTAAGCAGTTTCTTCATGTTAGATTTAACATGCTTCAAGAGGTAGACAGATGCTCTAAAGGGTCTGAGTATTATTGGGTATTATTTAAAACTCTATGTGAAATGCAGTTCCTATGCCCAAACATGTAAGAAAACTGCACATTGCTGGTGAGGTCAAGGAACAAGATGCTGGTATGGGAATTGCTCTTTTTGAAATTTTGTGTTATCAAAATCAAACAGTTCTAGGCAGAAAGAATTGTTTTCTTCTCCTCTCCCTCTTTTTCTGAGAAAGAGAGTGATTGTGATATCTTTAGCTCTATTATAGCTTGTTTTTGATTGAAAATTTTCTTAGCTGAATTCCAAATGTCTTGTGAAATGCACCCAGGACTACTAATAACAGTCACCAAGGATACACAGAGATTTAATGCAGTGTTTGCAGAGCAGGGAGTAATGGCTGTCAGACTGAGCTAGTGGAGTTACAGTACTTCATTAGCTCCTTTGGAACAGCAGCAATTTTAGAACAGAAGGTATCTGCACTGTAAACACTTCCCAAATCTTTCTCTCTCATACCACCTCTTCAAATTTATTTAAGTGAGAATTCTTAAAGAGACAAAGGTGAAATAGAGGATAATTAGAATTAAACATATATTTATTATTTGTAAAAAGAAGACATGCATATAAAACCTCAATTGTTAAGGCTGGAAAAGACCTTTCCAGTCACTGAGTCCAGCTATCACCTAGCACTGCCAGATCCACTGCTAAAACATGTCCCTAAACACCACATCTGCATGTTTTTTAATCTACAAATCCCTTTGAAAAGTTGTATATGTGGAAGAATATGATTGTTTCCATATTTTTATCAGTTCTTAGCACATATAGCACTAAGGAAGATCGGTTGAATTCTTTGCATGGCAGTAATAGGAAAAAGGAGTAAATGGAAAGGATTGCAATTTTATAGTACTGCGGCTTTCTCTCACACATTTCTTTCCTCTTGCTTGCAAAATCAGTTTTTGGGACATTTGTCAGTTTGTGCTGTATAATTCATTTGGTGAACACTGTCTAGGGTAATTTGTTGGAATACACTAGTGCAGCACTGTGTTACTCAGATTTTCTTTATAACAGAACAGTTATTGACCACCTGGACATTTACAAGTAGTAAGTAGAAAAACATATAACAGGTTTTATATGGTTTTTTATTTTTATTTGTAGCATATTGCTTTTCAAAGGAGACAGAAAAGTACAGAAGCAAATTAAAGATACCAGTCCTGATAATCACAAGCATGGGACTGTCTCTTTTTACCTCTCATGCTAACAGCACAAAAGTGTATTTGTTTTTTGTGTCTGGTGCAGTGAAGGATCAGGACCGGGGACTCATGGCAAGTGTGATTTAAACTGTCCCAGCTTGTCTGTGAGTCATCATTCTGGGTACAGGCAGAAGTGACCTTAACACAGAGTCATAGAATGATAGATGGTTTGGGTTGGAATGGACCTTAATGATAATTTAGTTCCAGATCCTGCAGGGACTCTTCCCCTAGACTAGGCTGCTCAGAGCTACATCCAGCCTGGCTTTGAACACTTCCAGGGATGAGGCATCTACAGCTCCTCTGGGCAACCTGTTCTGGTGTCTCACCAACCTCACAGTAATGAACTTCCTCCTAATATCTACTCTAAGCCTACTTTCTTCCAATTTGAATCCACTACTCTTGTCCTACCATAACGTGCACTTATAAGAAGTCTCTCTCGCTCTCGTAGGCTCCCTTCAGGTACTGGAAGGCTTAAATTAGGTCATAACAGAAGCGTTCTCTTCTCCAGACTGAATAATCTCAGTTCTCTGAACCTTTCCTCATAGGAGAGGTGCTCCATTGCTCATCATCTTGGTGGGCCTCCTCTAGACACTAACAGGTTTTTCTTGTGTTAAGGCGTCCAGAGTTAGATGCAGCATTCCAGATGTGGTCTCACAGAGCAGAGCAGAGGGGCAGAATCCCCTCCCTCCCCTGCTGCCCACACTGCTTTGGAAGCAGCCCAGGACAGGTTTGGATTTCTGGGCTGTGAGTGCCCATGGCTGGGTCATGTCCAGCCTCTCATCCAGCAGCATCTTCAAGTCCTCAGCAGGGCTGCTCTTGATCTGTTCATCCCTCAGCCAGTGTTGATACCAAGGACTGCCCTGACCCAGGTGCAGCATCTTGCACTTGGCCTTGTTGAATCTCATGACATTCCTGTGGGCCCACTTGTTGAGTTTGTCCAGGTTCCTCTGGATGGCATCCCACCCTTCAGATGTGTCAACAGCACCACAGTTGTTGGTATCATCTGTGAATTTGCTGAGGGTGTTCATCAGGGGTGGCTGGGGAATCAGAGCTTGATGGGATCAAACTGGAGAATAAGATGCAGAAAAAAAATAGAATGGAATTTCAGAGTTTCAGTACAGGGTTTCCTGAATAAGAAAGATTTAAGGAAAACAGCTTGCCTGCTTTCCTCACTGGTCCCAGTCTAAGTAACCTTAGCCAGATAAGAGGGTACAGTGATGGATGGTATATTTTCTGTAGTGGAAAAGAGAAGACAGGAATAATGAATTGGTTAGATATATAAAGATTTTATTATATAATTTCATTTACTTCCACTGATTAGTGTTGGGCAAAACTCAAAAGGTTAGGTGCATGCATTGAGGTCATTTAGTCTTTCCCTAAACTCTTACTAACTTCTTAGCAGTCCCTCACCTATTCTCAAGCTCTTTTCTGCTTTTCAGCCTTGATCTCTCCAAAAGACACTAAAACCAGGTAGTATATCACTTCTGCATTTACTTTCACAGTGATGCACAGAGTGTGTGGGACTGAGCTCAAAGAAAGGATTTGCGTTGATGTGATTTCAGGATAACAAGTCTTGGGTTTATGCACAAATATTCTCAGTGCTCTGTTCTTCCTATCACTGTCTGCCAGCATCACTGTAATTTATTTACTGTACGTTAAAACTGGGAATCACAGAGATTAAAAACTATTGCTTTCAAATCTTGATATCCCACTCATTTCCTGTCAGCCTGCTGATATAACTGATCCAGAAGGTGCTTTTCATTAAGAACTACAGTAAGAAAATCTCTTAACACTGGATTTGAATTTTCATGGTAAACATTAGATTGGGTAACCTCCATTACATACCACCCATCAAAGAAAGTACACTGTGATTGTGTTTTAGCAGATGTCTAGTGACAAATATCACTCATTTCTGTGGCAATCATCTTGTGTTAGCCTTCTTGAGACCACAGAAGAGATTAGGATTTAGAACAAAACACTTTTTCAATCTACTTTGTAGACAGACTTCCACAAAAGTCCTTACAGACGTTCTTTTATTCAGCTGTCAGTTGCCTTTAAGTAATTTTAAAAAGTAGTGATGAGGATTTGTGTCTCCCTTCCTCTTCTTACAGTGACTTTAAGCAAAGCTCAGAAAGCCTTGATTTGAACAAACAGATCAGCTTTTAAATGCACAGCAAGAACAGACATTTTAATTGTGAACTTGAAGAAGTTATTTGTACAAAGATTATAAAGATTGTTAAAGAAACCTCTACCAATGGCTTCTAGATTTCAATCTAGGTCCCCATTTCTGTTGAAGTTAATTGAAAAGGGATTTCAGGACTTTGCTCCTATCTTTTCATTAGGCGATACTAAATTTGGCATTCCTAGCTTGAGGGCCTTTCTCCATTATTTATAGATCTGGTAGTCTTGCAGAGACTGGATGGATGGACTTCCATAAGCATAACTCTTTCCTTCCCAGAATTAGAAAGCCTAAATGGTAATGTTTTACACTTGACATGTAAAGCCAGTCTGGTTTTTTGTGACTGGTAAAAAGCATTTTATAGTATGAAGTTGAGGAAAATTGGATCCTTCATATTTTCAAACATTTTTGACTGCTTTCCTAACCAGTGCAAATTGACACACTTCTTTAATTTTAGTGAACTTTTTCTTATCTTTTGAGCTCATCACTTGCAATTTCTGAAGTATTAGTATGACAAAAAGAAATTTCTTGATTAAAAATCTATTTCATATAGTATAGCATGCCTGATTGTGCAGTCTCACAATTAGCAAAGTAAAGCTTACATCTCTTTATAATGCATTATGAATAATTAAAATTTCACTAGTGGATTTATTTTTTATAGAAGAAAAACCTAAATACTGACGACACTCATACAACATCATAAAATTTCTTTCTTTTTCTTCGCCTTTTTTTTTTTCTTCCCAGTAATCCTCTTTAGGGGCTTAAAGAAAAAAAGATAATATCAAGGTCTTTGGTGGCTCTAGGACATTGATTGCCAAACCAAACCATTCTTCCAAATATCAGTAAACTAGGAGCAGCAGACTGCTGTGAGCTATTTTTTAGCCAAAAGGATTAGATTTGTCTCTTAGATGGGTCTGACATCTAATATAGATTTCCAATGGGTTGAGTTTCGCCAGTCATAGTTGTGACTTTGTGAGAAGGCTTGCAGCTTTCTGAGGGTGGAGTATGTCCCCTGCTGGGAATATGAAGCATGCACCTCAAGCCCTGGCACAGCAAATATTCCCTATTACTTGTTTTTATGAAACCTTGAGCTGAGCTGTGGGCACGTATCCATGTGGTCAAATCTTCTGGGACTGTTTCTGTTCCTGCTACACAGCAGAGTGGCTTTTGGACTCAAGTTATGAGTCAGCTGTGGTTATTTAGGGCTTGTAAAGAAGTAGCAGGAAAAAAAAGAAAAAAGAAAAAAGTCATTACATCCTAGGTAGTTATGTGATTTTAGCCTGTGTTCTGGGGACATATTAGGAAGAGGTACTGTCTCAGGTACCTGCATCATAGTTTGTAATGAGAAGCACAGAAAAAGGAGTCTAAAATAATTAAGTGAAAGTAGCAAGCTGTACTTGCTAATGAAATTAAGTTTTTATTTATTTTCATAAAAGTACCAGCATTATTTATGTAAACAATACAAACAGCATCTGTTAGTTAGCTTTGTGTGAGCTTTTCCCTATCACTGAGGTTCAGGGAATATTACTTAGGGAGAATAGCAATTTTAAGGTTATCATGTGAGTGACAAAGACATTAATCTGACAAGATATGCTCAAGAGACCCACGATGCAATTGTAGAATTTTTTTTGGCTCTCTCACCCATAATTTCATGGAGCTCAGTGTAATTAACACACTTCATGGGATTTAAGTAACATTTATTTCTTCTTCATCAGAATGCAAATTTGAGAATGATATGGATCCGTACAGGAGACAGAAACAACTGTTCCCTAGGTAATAACTTGTGCACTGTTTCCTATCCTATTAAAAAAAAAAAAAGAAAAAACAACAGGAAAAGAGGAAAAAAAATGAAAGATGAGCATTACTCAGGAATTATTAGGAAGTTAACATGTTTTATAGCTGCTACAAATGCAGAAGCCACATATGTCATTAAATTAATAAAAATTAAACAATTTATTGTCGTCTTAAAAATTTTAGGCCTCATTTTCTTAAAAAATATATGAAGTAATGTAATCTGCAGACTGTGTCTGTGTGTGTGTCAAAATGGGTGTGCAGTCAGCTAAAAAAAATCAGTAGTCAGAAGCCTCTGTTAATTCTTAACCAGGAGGAAAGCATCAAAACAAAAGAATGGGAGTAATTATAGGTGTGCATGTGTGTCCATATGTTTAGAGCACAGAAATACATCCAAGCATTTAAATCAATAATCTTTTTTCTTCAGTAATAATTCAGTATACAATCAAAGAACAGATTAGAAGACTGGTTACTACCCTGTCCTACATTCTGCCTCAGCAGACAAAAGAATAACCTAAGTCTGTAACATGTAAAGGCAGATTGGATGGTCTTGATTATCCATGGTTTTGATCAGAAAATTGAAATAACAAAGAATCATACTACATGCAGTTTTTTAGCAAGGGAAGTGGAAACTATGCAAATAGTTAATTAGCCACTGCTACATTTCTCTAGAAATAAATATCTGAGACAAGAAAGAAAATCTAGATTTTAGACTTCTGTTACTTAATTATATTTGAACAGAAAGTGAATAAATGCACAAATGCATAATGCTGGAAGAATGTATAAGTTGAACAAATGAAGTGGGGCATACAGTACACATTAATTTATTAATGCTTCAGGTTTTCCTTGATGTCCTTCAGGCACATTATCAGCTGACTTAAGGATGATCAGATTTATCCTCATCTGCTCTTATTTTTTCTCCTACATGTGAAATAATAAATAAATAAACAAAAGCCTGTACAGTGACGTTTTTCTTAATGCATTTAGCATTGGCAGGACACTAATCTCAGAAAACTCTTAAGCTGTCAACATCACAGAATGAGAGATACAACTAATTTATCCCGTATGTCTCTTATTTTTATCCAGCAAGACCTGAACTGTTTCTGGGGTTTTATTTTTTAGGATGAATTTAAGGTCTTACTACTCCTTTATGTTTGTAGTTCAAAACAGATTAGAGAAAAACTGAATTACTAAGCTGGTTGAAACTCCATGTGAAATCAAATCAGTCCTGTTATCATACAAGTTAAAAAATAACAAAAGAAAAAGAAAATGTAGCAGATCTCAGACTGCCAATGGTGCTTCTGATTTTTAAGCTCTACCAAATATATATGCCTACATAAAATTTAATATTTCTCCTAAAAAGAATAAGAAATGTACTTTAAATGTTTTAAGAAAGATTTCTTCTTCTTAGGCAGATGGAGGCCCTCAGATGAGCAGTGAAGCGTCACCACTGACGTGAGCACAGAAATAAACAGGAAAGACAGACTAAAAGAGACTGAAGATATGGGCATATCCCAATGGGAGAGGTATGACACATTTACTGTAAACAAAAAAACTGTTCTTGGTCCAGCCTGATTTTCATACATTCATCTTAACACTTTCTAGTGCCTCTTTACTGATGCTCTATTTATGATCGGGAAGATATTTTTCTCAGAACCTTTTCCTGAGCCCTATGATTGTCTGTCTATAATCTTCTCCCTGCTCTGCCCTGAATCCTATCTACAAGTGAAATTATAGTAATTAATTCATCACACATGCAGTTCAGCTTGTTGGCTGCAGCTAGATTCATGCAGCATGTTCCTAGGGCAATTTTAAACGCCTCATTTCGGAAGATTTTCAAGCCAAATGTTCTTTTGTGCATCTATTTTGTGTATTAGTGGTCTGTTATACTGTGTGAAATCACCTATTGCTAGGCATTCAGCTTAGGTAATTCTGAAAAATGTAATTTAATTGAGACACTTATAAGATGATATCTAGGATTTAAAGCCTAGTCCTGTCTTTATAACCTTCTGAAACCTACTCCAGAAGCTCTGAGTGGCTCAATTTTCATTTGCAAATTTATATGGCTTTCTGACACCTGCTGCTCAATAACTGGTGCCATAAGCAATTCATACTTAATTTAGGTAACTAAACCAGTGATTTCTAGATCCTTAGTTTAATATTCTGTTTTGTCAAAACAACACTGTCCTCTTTTTTTTTTTTTTTTAAGAGCCTAAGAAATAGCAATAATGTCAATATGAAAAAAAGCTGCTGTGCCTCTCTTCTGGTATTCTGGTAGTTAAAGAAGTGAAATTTTAATGAAATATACAATTCAAGATTTTTCCAATTTATTATACAGACTAAAATAGATAATGTCTTAAATTATTTTCTTCATAAAATACCTGTTTTAAAAGTCCAGTTTGTCACTTCTTCTCTCAAATATAGTATATATTTTTCTGAAGTTCTTATTCTGCAGCAAATATATTTCTTTGATAGACAACTAATTTTATTCTTCCTAAAACACATGTACTTAGAATTTCTGTATCTGCATGCCCTCAGTTTAATATTACTAATTTTAAAAGTTACAAATGAGAAGTTTCATTTAAAAAACAACCAAAAAAAAAACCAAAAACAAAAAAAAACCAAAAAACCACAAAAATCCAAACCAAAACAAAACAAAAACCTCAGATCCCCTAGAAATATGATGAACACATGGGATTTTGGTTATCTCTACTAGAAAAAGTTAAGGCAAGGTAAATAGCCTTACTCTGTGCTTCAAATTAATATCAGTGATTGTTGTAGTAGAAATGGAGAACAAAATTACAGTACCAGCAGCCCTTAGTCTTGGATAAATAGCTGTCCTGTAAGCACTAACACAATTTCTTAGATGCACAAATATGATGCCAGCCATGAACTGGCTGATTTCAACTCCTTTGTTTGGGTTCATGAGAAGAAGTGATGTCCAAGCTATGAAGGACTTGAATTACACAGAATTCCAAGATCAGTATTAGCACCTCCAACTATGGCCAGAAATTAATGGCACTAAAACTGGATATTTTTTTTTTCCACTTGTCTCATCCTCTCAAGAAAGAGTGGTATTAAATCATGTATCTGCTGAACCCTCTGAGACCTGTCTTCATGCCAGTCCTAAAAATTCACTAGTGGGAATACTGCGTGTTGTGCACTTTGCACAGTTGTATTTTTAGGTGTATTCTGGCCTCCTACAACAGTGCTACAGCAACTGGTGATTGAGGTAAGAGCTTATTTAAATGGCATCTTATTTGAGTGTCATCTTGAGTGTCATCTAGCTGGACTTGTGCAAAGTATTTGACAGTGTTCTGCACAACATCCTAGTCTCTAAATTGGAGAGACATGGATTTGATAAGTGGGCCATTCAGTGGGTAAGAAATTGGTTTGATAGCAGCATTCAGTTGCAGTCAATGTCTCAATGTACAAGTGGACAGCAGCCATGTGTAGTGTTCAACAGAGATCAGTGCTGGGGCTGGAGTTAACATCTTTGTCAGTGACATGGACAGTGGGATCAAGTGAACCCCTTAAGGAGCCTGCTGTGACATTAAAGTGTGTGGTGCAGTTGACACTCTGGAGAGAAGGAATGGTATCCTGGCAACCTTGACAAGCTTGACAGGTGGGCTTGTGTGTAGTTTATGAAGTTCAACAAGGCCATATGTAAGGTCCTGAACCTGGCTAGGGGCCAGAATTAGAGGCTGGGCAGAGAATGGATTAAAAGAGATGCCTTGAAAAGAAGTACTTGGGAGTGTTGGGTGAGAGGGTAGACGTGAGCCAGGAATGTGCATTTTTAGCCCAGGAAGGCAATCATGTCTGGGCTGCATCAAAAGCAGCATGACCAGGAGGTCAAGGGAGGTCATTCTTATCTTTTTGCCCTTCTTTTGAGACCTGGAGTACTGCATCCAGCTCTGGGGCCTCCAACATTAGAAGGACATGGGTCAGCTAGAGCAAGTTTAGAGGAGGATATGAAAATAACAGGGTTGGAGCACCCCTCCTATGAAGACAGGCTGAGACAATTAAAATTGTTCAAAGTGGAGATGAGAAGACTCCTCGGAAACCTTATAACTCCTTTCACTATCTAAAAGGGACAAAAAAGAGACCTGGATAGGGACTTTTCTGTAGCATGCATAGTGATTGGATGAGGGTGAATGGCTTTATATGGAAAGATGGTAGATTTAGAAATTCTTTACTGTGCAGGTGGTGAAGCAGTGACACAAGCTCTCCAGAAAAGCCGTGGATGCCCTATCCCTGAAATGTTCAAGGCCAGGTTGGATGTTCAAGAGTTTTTTAAACTGATAGACACTTTATTGTGCCTTGAGGTGTTTTGGAAGATTCTTCCTGGTATTTTCTGTGCTTGGTCTTATAAATTTCATACAAAGTTGTTAGTTTGACTGATTTAAATGAAAATATGACATGAAAATAAGTGTAAATCAATTGGAGATGACTGATGACAAATGGCATGGAGTAAGAAAGACAAATTGATTATATGAAGAAATAAAGATTTTCCCATTCAGAAAAAGCTAACATCTGATTAACAGAAGCTGCAGGTGTTGCAGCAATAAAATATGAGTAACTCAGAACCTATTCACCATTTCAATGTTTCAATGAATGGAAGTCTTTTAGTACTCATGAAATTATCTGAGAAGAAAATAATACCTTTCTAAAAAGACATATTAGCATTCTATCATCAACTGATATCCCATAGCCCATCTTTGTACCTTGTTTTTCAGGACATTTTTCTCTAGTAACCTGAGAACAATTTTACAAGATTGTACAAGATTGTCTTGGAAATTATCTGGATTAAAAAGAGTTCAGGTTTTCCTCAGTGCAAAAGAAAGGAAGGAAGGAAGGAAGGAAGGAAGGAAGGAAGGAAGGAAGGAAGGAAGGAAAGAAGGAAAGAAGGAAGGAAGGAA
>VXBI01002217.1:602040-734718 GCA_013397375.1 Toxostoma redivivum | reverse complement strand
AAAAAAAAGAGAAGAAAGAAAAAAAAAGAAAGGAATTACTATAGCAAGAAATATGTTAAGGAACAAAAAACAAATGTGAAAAATTGAAAAATAATATTAATCTAATATACAGAAATTAAGAATGATTTAAATTTTATCTAGACTAAGCAACCTTTCACTCCTTATTAGGTACTTGCGATCTACCACAAGACTTGTGATCTTTTTTTCAGTCTGATGAGTAGTCTCATATCCTCAGCCAATTTACAACTTCTTCTCATGTTGATAGATGTCTAGATACTTAAAGTCAGCAACGCATAAAATTTGCCTATAGATGTTGATGCATCATAAATCCTTTAACGTGTACATTTCTCTGTAACCATTTTGAGGCTATAAAAAAGAAGATATATTAGCATATCTCTATGAAGAGAAAAAAAATTGCTGGGATGAAAAGTTGTTTGCTGTTGGATACAAAATAGACAAAACAGTCTTTTTTCTGCTCTAGAAACATTGCAATGTTTTGGAATGGAGACAAGAGTGTACACATTTTATTCAGACAGAAATTTCATTTGCTTCCATGTGTTTTAATGATTACACAGTAAAAAGTATAAACTTAAATTACTGTTATGTCAGTCTCTAAAATGGGAAGTTTAATCTGACAAAACACAGATGCATACAGTGGGATCACCTTCTGAACCCTTTTCAATCAATGCATAGAACTGGAATGTTTTCATCAACTAATAGAAACATAAAGCAGACCAAGTTGGAAAGGACCCTGCAAGGTCATCCGATCCAACTTTTGAGATGTAACTTCTTTCATCTTAAGCCAGATGACTAAAGTAAGTCAGACGAATTACCTCTTTAAAGCAGCAGTACTGGATGCCAGCAAAACTGGTATCTACACCCTCTGAGACCATGATAGCTTTAATAGTTCTGAAAGAAGATTTTAACTGCAGAAATTAATATTCTATTTCTACTACCATAAATACCCAAAATTAATGCCTCTTCCAACTTAACCGAAAAGTCAATTTCTTATTTTTCAAGTTTTTTTAATGTTTATTAAAAAAGCTTTTTTAAGGCAACAGTGGGTATCTGTGCTAGAAGTTCTCAAAACAGGAAGTCCCCGTGGCAATTTTTTAAGCATTAAAAGTTCATTTTCCCTGTGAAAAGCCTATTCAAGTATTTTTAATGTTATAATAAGTATTCCCAGCAAAAAACGAAGCTTTTAAGCCTTGCTAAAACATTAATTGGGGCTTTCTGCTCTATGAAGTCCAAAATTTAGATGAAGAGTTTGAGTCTCCTTGGCCTCATATGTTAAACCTTACAGTTCCAGTGGAGTACCTTTATACTTTCCAGGTATCGCAGTTATAATCCATGTAATCTTTTACTGCCAAAATGTTTAAAAAAAAAAATAAAAAAAAATTGTAGTATAAAGTATTGCAGGAGACAAATGTACAATTTCGTATGATCTTAGAATTTCTTTAAAAAAACTGCTAAAGATATAGAGTAGAAAACAATGAGGTCCTAAAATAATAAATTTTAATCTGGCTTTGCTTATATCTCTGATCTCAGCAGAAATATTATTTCTCTGCATAAGTTTTACTGTGAGGAAATTCACATTTTACTACCAACTTGAAAAGCAGCAGATCTGTGAAGGTGTTGAATACTGCAGATACACAGAGAGCCTTCTAATTATGCCAGATTAGCTAAAGAATTGTGCTAGGTAGATGCAAAAGACTATTTCATTTGTCATCTGATTCTCACTGCTGTCCTACACTAGAATCTGTGTAGGAGGAATACATGTCTTCAAGTAAGTGTGTCAGTCTTCTACTTGTAGTTCATTATCTATGGTGGTCCTAGATGAGCTTCTAAGAAAAATAAGATAAATGGCTGGGAAGACCAGTGCTGTATGTTCTCTCTAGGAATAAAATGTCTTCTTCTAAAGTGATTATGTCACCTGGAAAACACAAAAGTTTTAAAATTCCTGACTTATAATGATGTACAGCAAGGCCACGTTCAATGAGGCAGTTGTAGTGCTGTGTGCTTATTTACACTTTATGTTGTGTGCTCTTCCCTGAATCCAAATCCTAATCAGCCACAATGCCTGATATTGACATATCCTCAGTCTCTATTTTGATACTTTCCCACTCTGTCTATTAATAAAGCAAAATCAGGTATAGAAGGAATGCTATATAGCACTTGCTACATCCCTGGGAGATGTGCCTTCAGCTGCAGTGCCTCAAAGGGTCTCCATAGGGCAATACTGAGACTACAAGGGATGTACAGCACTTGGCTGAGTAACTCAAGTGTTCACAGTCCTGCTGTACATCACCAGTTACAAGTGTGATTCAATGCACAAACCTAACACCATGCTGGAATAAAAAAAAAACAATTTGCACTTGTTGGATGCGGATTCCTTATTTATTCTGAATTATTTATGCAACTAGGACTATTATAACCAGCTAAGATTTTTAGGTAGAAGTCAGAAGAGTTAAGCTTAGCGCCTAGTCGAATCATTACTTGTCTGCTGCACCATCTAGGTTTCGAAGCACTGAGCAAAAGACTAATACTGCCTTCAAAATGAAATTTTTTACATTGCCCATCCAGAATGACAAGCTAGCATCATGAAAGGGGAGAAGATTGTTGCCTGCCACTGGAGCAAATAGCACCTTTTTTTTAAACACTTCACATCTAAATAATTCATCTTTCTGACCCTAAGATGTGAAGCTCCTCATGAAGACTGAGAAAAGTAGGGAGTAAACAACTGATCAGTAAAATGAGATGAATCCGTTAAAAAAAATGGCCTTTGTGTTGCTTTTCATATTAGAAAGCCTTTCAAACTACTTAGATCCCATTTTTCTCACTGTACTAAACAGGAGAATTCACTGATTTTGGAAAGCATGACTTTATCTCAGCTGCCTTTCTTAAAAAAATAGATTTTTTTTCATGTCTGTTGTTTCCCAGTGGAATAAGAATTTATTATGGAAAGTTTTGAAATTTACTTCTTTCCATGAGACAGGCATTGAATATACATGTCTATGTGCCTAATGGCTATCTGTACAAATATGCATTTTATTCTTCACTCATTTACATCCAATTTTCTGAATAAGATTTTTTGAAATAAAGAGCTTTGTGACAACACAAAACTGATAGGGCAGAGAACAATAATTTTACTCTACTCAGGAACTGTAATATGTTGCAATTATGATTCATGAGTTTTTTCTACCTTTTTTTGTAGTGGTTCAAGTGGCAAAAGAGAGTGATGGACAAAGCAGAATTAGGACGTGGTCTAGTGAGCAACTGTCCTATGTTCATCTATTTCTTGCTGGCCTAAAACAGAAAATAATTTCCCTTGTTTCAGGGATCTTTCTTGTTTGGAATAATGCCATAAAGGAACACTTAAATCTTCTCCTATTTGTGAGTTGAGTAATTTAAAATATCAGTGCCCTGAATTAATCTTTCTGATCCAGATCGCTAGTCTTTCCTTTAACTAGCCTTTCTTTTTGTTGGACTTTATCTCAGTTTCTCTCCACATGCTGCCAGATCAATCTGAAATCACACAAACTTCAGCAGAATGCCAATAAACTTCTTTCAGAGGAGTTAAATAGTTAAATAAGTTAAATATCTCTTCCAAGATCTGTAATTTTTTTTTTCTGCAGCACTGTAAAGTATTAGATAAGTAAGACTGCAAGTGTTGTGGTTCTATTTTTAAAGATTTTTTTAATGATGTTACATCAGTTCTAGGTCTAGGTGAGTAACCAAATTACCTTACTGCGAAGACCCGTTCATTCTGTCACAGCCTTTGCCACTTCCATGGTCATTACTCAGGAAGTCACATTTCAAATGTCTTTTCAAATTCCTCAGTTCAGGCATCTCTTCTGTAAATTCATAATGGTGTTTTTCAGAGAAAAAGGCAGAAATTATTCCAAAGAAAAAGCTGTGGCAGCACAAGTATATTGATAAATAATCTGTTGATAGAATTGCTATGAGATCTCAAATTCCTTTATGGGATAGATACATTAATATTTATTAAGGGTGATTTTCTCACACTTCACTTTGACATTTCCTTGCCTGAAAAATAGTCATCTCACCCAAGTGGGATGACTCAGTGTGTCATGGATTTAGAGACAATCTGTCTTTTCATAGAAACACCCAAAGGAATAAAAATGGACTGGCTGGATAAATTGTTTGGACTTGAGGGAGAAAGGCCTGCCCCACCCACCAGTTTCTAGGACAGAGGTAGAAATGATGATGTTACTTTGAAAAATCTTACCCTTTATATTTAACATTTTTCAGTTTTAAAATACCTATTGTTTAAAAGAGATACCAAAGCAAGGAATCAGTGCAAAATTTATGATCATGTTTCCCACAGAGAGATGACAAAAAATTAGAAGTAAGGACACTTTATTGTACTCTGGATCACTAGGTGCAGCCAATGTCCTGGAATGCATTACCAAAGGCTAATGGTAGCATTGTCATCATAATCATTACTATACTCTTAGGTATTTAATCACTTGTATAAAAGCGAGAACATATTTATAACTCTTTCGTTGTGTATAGGTAAATGATGACCTAGTGTATTTTTTCAGGAAATATAAAAAGAAATGTGTTTGGATACTGAGATCCAGCTCTCAGAATAGCATTATTAAGACAGTTGATTAGTGACTTCACTATCAGATGTAGTGCACAATTTAAAAAAAAAAAGCCCAAACAAACAAAACCCAACCCACACAAAGAATCCCCTTTACCAAGTAAAACAGGAATTTTAACAGATGGAGTACAATGACTTCTACATAACCTCTTAGATATGGTACCAAAACATGAAGACTTCATAACGGGTTACAGAAGAAGCTCTCATAAAGTTTGTGACAGCTTAGGTTGTGTTCTCGGCTCTTTCAACACCCAACTGCAGAGAGTGGAATAAGGGTACCTCTTCCCTGTAGCTAAATTTTGAGAATGTATTGCAGGAAGAGGGAATGCCAGAGCTGAGCAGCCACCAATTGCAGAGAATAAAAAAGCAGTAAGATCAATGAAGGGGGACAGAAATGAAGAACATAGTAATAGTGACTTCTTCATTAGAAAACCTTGAAAGAGATACTAAGATTGAAAGAGCATTGCTGAATTGTACATGGCTCAGTGCATTAAAAAGCCACAATGTAGAAAGAAATCTATGTGATGGATTATTAGACATTATAAAAACCTGGTGGAAGCAGTCCTATAGGGCAAAGAACCCACAGCTAAAGTTGAAGACCACATCAAGTTAGGCAGGACTATTGATCTGCTGGAGGGCAGGAAGACTCTCCAGAGGGATCTGGACAGTCTGCATTAATAAACTGAGGCCGGTTCTATGAGGTAAAACAAGGCCAAGTGCTGGTTTCTTTACTTGGATCACAACAACCCCATGCAGTACTATAGGCTGAGGGCTGAGTGGCTGGAAAGATTTTCAGTGGAAAAGAACCTGGGGGTGCTGGTCAATAGCAGTTGAACATGATCCAGTGTGTGCCCAGGTAGCCAAGAAGGCCAATAGCATCCTGGCCTGTATCAGCAATAGTGGGATCAGAGCAGGGATTTCCCCCCTGCACTCAGCACTGGTGAGGTAACACTTTAAGTCCTGTGTTCAGTTTTGAACCCCTCAATTCAAATAAGACAATGAGGTGCTGCAGTGAGTCCAGAAAAGACAAGAGAGCTGGTGAAGGGTCTGGAGCACAAGTTTGATGAGGAGATACTGAGGGAGCTGGGGCTGTTTAATCTGGAGGAGGCTCAGGCTCAGAGTTTATCGCTCTCTACAAATACATCAAGGGATGCTGTAGTGGGATGTGTACTGGTCTTTTCTCCCAAATATCAAGGGCTAGGATAAATAGACATGTNTGAAGACCACATCAAGTTAGGCAGGACTATTGATCTGCTGGAGGGCAGGAAGACTCTCCAGAGGGATCTGGACAGTCTGCATTAATAAACTGAGGCCGGTTCTATGAGGTAAAACAAGGCCAAGTGCTGGTTTCTTTACTTGGATCACAACAACCCCATGCAGTACTATAGGCTGAGGGCTGAGTGGCTGGAAAAAATCTTTCCAGTGGAAAAGAACCTGGGGGTGCTGGTCAATAGCAGTTGAACATGATCCAGTGTGTGCCCAGGTAGCCAAGAAGGCCAATAGCATCCTGGCCTGTATCAGCAATAGTGGGATCAGAGCAGGGATTTCCCCCCTGCACTCAGCACTGGTGAGGTAACACTTTAAGTCCTGTGTTCAGTTTTGAACCCCTCAATTCAAATAAGACAATGAGGTGCTGCAGTGAGTCCAGAAAAGACAAGAGAGCTGGTGAAGGGTCTGGAGCACAAGTTTGATGAGGAGATACTGAGGGAGCTGGGGCTGTTTAATCTGGAGAAGAGGAGGCTCAGGCTCAGAGCTTATCGCTCTCTACAAATACATCAAGGGATGCTGTAGTGGGATGTGTACTGGTCTTTTCTCCCAAATATCAAGGGCTAGGATAAATAGACATGTCCTCAAGCTGTACCAAGGGAGATTGAGATTAATATTAGGAAAACTTTCTTCATGAAAAGGGTAGTTAAATATTGAAACAAGCTACCCAGGGAAATAGTTGAATCACCATCCCTGGAGGTATTTAAAAGATGTATAGACATAGCACTTAGAGAAATATTTTAGTGGTTGACCTGGCAGCATTAGAATTATAGTTGGACTCAATGGTCCTAAAGGTCGTTTCCAATAGAAATGATTCTACATTTGTATGATTTACTTTTTAAACAAGAAATACATTGACATCATATTTTAGGAAAATTTAGGTGATAATACAGGACAACATATCTCTATTCCAGTGGTTTCTAAGACATGATAACTTATGACAATTTAGCTTAGTTGTCAACCTAAGAATAGACTTTATTTTTTTTCACTAAACAATAGAGGACCTAAAGTCTATGAAGAAAAAAAATTCCTTTTAAAAATCACAGTTTCATTTAAAGTAGAGAAGCAATTCTATAGCGCAATAGAGCTATTGTATAGTGAAGTCTGTTTGCAAGATCAATTCCTTTAAGGACCTGTAGCCATAGCGGTCAAAGTTTGCTTCCAGATATCTATCTGCTCTTCTCACTGAATTGTGTGTAAAAATAATGTGTATTTTTGAAGTCTGTCATGGTCCAAGTAAATCAATCTCTACGATTTCTTTTTATGATGAGTCAATATGGACTGAAAATTTTATATAAGTTTATGAATAAACAGTATTGAATTCTTTTAGCTTACCTAGTGTTAGTTTTGAAAAGTCTTCAGAGCCAATCCTAGATCTGCTAATTGAAAACAGAAATACTGATCACCAGCAAAAGATCAGGGAAAAGACCTTAAAAATAAACTGTCTCTACTGATATTTGCAGTATGATGAAAAAAACAAAATCCTATATATTTGTGTGGTCACGTCACTTATTTTCCTTTTATTCCTCCTTTTGTCCACTTTACTAAGAGGAATTATTAATTAATTCCAAGAGGAATTATTTTGGTAAGAACCTTCAAGTTAGGCTATAGTCTTCCCCTGTTTAAATGAGTATTAGAAACTACAGAATATTTTTTTTCCAATAAAGGAAACATTTTAGCATACCAATACAAGGAAAGCAGTTATTTAGGACCAAAGACATTTAACAAAACAAAGATAATATATGATTTAATTTGGTTTGATAAAAATAATTTTTTAAAAAATTGTACCTTTTACTTCTATCAGTATTAAAGCCTCAGTATTTTGCATATTGATCAAATCTCCTTATTTTTTTTCAATTATTACCATTGATAAGGGAAGTTCATCTTTGGAAGTTTTTTCTTGTCTTCCCTTTGCTCTACCAGTTGCTATTAATACCTATATTCCCTATGAACCTCATACTTCCCTTCACTTTTTCTCAAGGTAAGACAATTTTAAGACATTACACTCTACTACAATATATGCACTTTCCATTGTGACATTGTATGATTAGCTGATGGTTGTTTCTCTTGGTGCTTTACTTTTTTTCTGATGACCTCTTTAAGTGGCTTTACTATGTCTCAATTTGATGTCTTCTGCTCGTCATTTATTTTTTTCTGTTAAGTGTTGCATAGTATTTTGTATTCTGTATGCTATAGATTTGATCCAATAATATTTCTTTTTTGTTACCTGTTGCCTATATTTCCTTATATTGCCCTCTCAATGGTTTTACTCTACATCATTAATGCTTTCCAATCTAATAATGTTGCTCAGCACTGTGGCTGGGATTATAATTAAGTTGAATCCAGAATGTAGTTACAATCAAATTGAATATTTCTCTGAAAGCACAGTTGCAAGTAAGCTTATGGAAGTAAGGAATGGCTGAAAGTGTTATGTAGTTAAGTGAGTTTGGATCTACAGAATTCATGCTGAACCTGCCCTCTTCACCAGAAGTTTTGCAGTCCTGACATGTACTTCTACTTTTCAGATTATTTTCTTCAAAGGTTTATAATGAAGTATTGTCTTGGTGTTTTTTCCCATCAACTTGCATACTCTTAATAAGCTGAGGAAAATCTAGCAGAGGATAACATATTCTGAAAGGTAATATTTTCCCTATAAATACTAAAGATGCCCTTCTAGAATGGAGTAGAGCTATCCACCGAGGGACAGGCTACACCACTAATTTTATACCAAGCTTATTTGAACTATCCAATTCACACATTTGCATCAGCATGGAAAGAAGCTAAGAAAACTACTTTAGACACTGCTCCTGGAACATTTGGATAAAAAACACTGAGGAAAGAAGAGTACTCTGAAACATGGGGAATATAAGAAATTATTGTACTATTGACTACAGGGTTACAGAGTAGGCAAGGAGAACCAAAACAAATTGTGATGAATAAGTAGAAATGCGTAGGATTTGGTCTATTGCATAGAGAATGTGTGGGATTGAAAAATAGGATTGAAAAACAGATTAGTCAATTCAGAGTCTTGTTGAATTAATATCACTGGTCCCTGAATTGTCTTTGGTACTTGTAGTACTTGAATACAGAGTATCATTATTACTTGCTATTCAAAAGGAAACATTTGTGTTTTCTACTTTCCTGTTCCTCAACTTCCATGTTATCAGTCTTTGTCTTCTTTGGTGGTCTTGTGTTGTTCTTTTAGCTCCTTGGTTTAGCTGCCCTTGCTATCTGTATACTTTATTCAGTATTAGATTGTTCTGATATCACCTGTTACAGTGGCACCAGATGCCCACCATTGTTTTGTTTTGTTTTGTTTTTTTCAGAATATAGCTAAGTTCTAGAATTCTAAATCAGAAATTCGAATATCAAATTCTGGCTTACTTCTTCATTTGAATTCAAACAAACAAATAAACAACCCCCCAAACACACCAAACAACCCACATAATTTACAAATTCACAAAAACAACTGCATTTCAAAGAGAGAAAAAAAAAATCTTTCCATTCCTTTATCATCTGTTTGAATGTTTCAGAGCTTTAGTCTCACTCACTTCTTCTTTTCCTTATCTCTTCCCCTTGATAGTTCTATGAAGAGTTTGAATTCTTATATTTAATGCTTCCAGGCATGGATATGGTTTGTTGTCTGGTTTCTTGTCTGGAAAGTCAACAATTTTATTAGTATGGGTCCCTTTGTCTGGTTTTGGTTTTTACATATTCTGGGTCAGGGAGGACCTCACCAGTCTGACTACTTGTCACCAGGCTTCATCTACCAACCGCTGTGCAACGAAATGAAAAGCGTCCATGCTTGTAAAAATAAATGTTTCCTTTTTAAGACTTGTTGTGTACTGTATTCAGCTATGACAGTCTAGCCAATTCACAAACAGTTTTAAAGTTCCCATGAGCTGGAGACTAAGATATTTAAGTGTCAATGAACAAATAGTTCAAGCCAAGAGCCTTTATGGAACATGATTGCCCTAATAAATTGATACAGACATTTCTCTGTCCATGATCAAATTCTGATTCTTGCAGCCCTTTTCAAAATTTAGCCTATGCGCTTCCTGAGAAATAAGTTTATAAATGCTTCTTCTAGAGACAAGCAATCTCTCTACCACTTTTTTTTAACAATATTTCTGACCATCTGTTTGACTGGGGGGAGCTGGGTTTCTTTGGTCTTTTGTTTCCCTTATAATTGAAGATTTATTTTTTCTTTTAGTATTTCATTTTCTTCCCAGACCCTAAGCTTGAGATCAGAAATTTTTAACTTAATCAGACAGAAATACATAGATCCACTGGGGATGACCTTACATCAGAATGTATTCCTATATTCTGAAGTATAAACAGAAAAAAAACCTCCCACATCAGCAGAAATGGGGAAGCTAAAAAAAAAATGAATTCAGGAAAATGGCTGTGTGCTGTTGAACTGAAAAAAATTATGTAACTCTTTAGTTCAACAACTGATTTATGCATTGTATGGATGAATTTGAATTCTCATTGCTCAACTCTGCTTTGTAGTTCAGAAGCATCTTTGAAAATAAAAAAAACAAACAAAAACAAAAAACAAAAGAAAGCCAACTTAAAACATTAAACTGAAAAAAGTATCTTCTTTTTCTTTTTGAACAAGTCAAGGTTATAAGAGTTGTGTTTGTGAAGACAAACAGCATAACCTCCTTTCAGTAAAGAAGGTTAAGGGATGTGAGCAAAAAAGAAAAAAATGAAAATTACAATAACATAGAAAATCATAAACTTTCATTGCCGAGAGATGTTTTTTTATTTTATGCAGTAAACATAGGACAGTTTCCAAAATTGTGTTTTTTCAAATCTCCATTTTTCTGCTCCAAACTGATGCAAGGATTCAAAAAAGTAGGATATCAAGTTTCACCTGCAGTGTGAGCAGTTTCATCTTCTCTATTCTGCAGTAAGAAAACAGAATAATTACCTTTCTTTACTTTGTAATTCTTTACAAAATTAAAAACTATTCTATTAACTCACTTTTGCAGAGGTCAGCTGATCCTCGAAATGAAAGGTAAGAAAAATGAAATTAACATATGGGTAGCAGGTATACAATGAATAATATGTATTTTTTGTGTCTTCCCTTAAAGCATTGTGGTAAAAGGTTTCTAAGGATTAGTGGTGGATTAACCATGCTGAAAGTTAGAACATTTTTCAGTTGAAAAATCCAAATAGCCATACAAAGAATGGATTATCTCCCCCCAAGTCTAGACGGAGCAATCTGGTTGATGAGGTATTTCTTCAAAGTCTAAACATGTTCCATGAAGAAAATAGACACTGTGATGCATTATATTAAAAAAAAAAAAAAGAAAAAAAAGCATTTAAACATAAAGAGGTTTCTACATTTTATCCCAAAAATACTGAAGAAAACATCAGTAATTCCATGTCAGAAAACTCAATAGTTTAAAAAATAACTATTTAAGAAAAAAGAAACTGAAACAATGAGTAATTGTAAGTAACCAAACAGAAGTGTTCATCCCCTGTTCTTTCAAACTAAACCAGGACGTCGCTGTTGTTACAAAGCTTGCAATTGACTTCATGGGGATAGGTCAAGATCCTTTCTCAATTGACATGTATGCTCCAGACAGATTACAAGTTCTACAGGATCAACAACTGAAGCTCACTGTCACACTCCTATACCAAGTTCAACTGTAGAGCTTACCAAAAAATTTCTTGCCTCATCACGACTCACCACATTCCTATCACCAGTGAGCATGAGTGCTCTACTGAAACACTAATCTTAAAAATTAAGATTTTAGTTAAAAGTTAGTTATTTGCTAAAATTAATTAAGAATCAAATGGGTAAATAGGCCTTGCTGTAAATAATTAAAAGTTAAAAGTTAGAAAAATAATTAGGCTTGAGATAGTTATCTGAAATAAATAATTGATTGTCTGTCATCTTATGTTTGGTCAGCTGTGTTTATAATGGGAAAAGATGAAACTAGTAAGCGAACTCAAAGGAACATAGACAATGCAACCAGAAACCCATTCTTTGAGAAACTTGGACTACCCCAGAAATCATTTGTATTGTCATTGATAGAAAAGGTCGAAAGCTTAGGGCAAAGAGGACCCGCCTTACTTCCTCTCTCTAAGACCCCTCCCCACAAAAACGACCCCAGACTTAATTTAAGAAGCCAATCATGCATGCTTAATAGCTCTTCAAGCTAATTACCATAGGAAGCAGGGAATAGGAGGGGCTGTGATTATGAATATGTATCTGTTTGAAGCTTTTGTCAATAAATAGACTCTGTGATCACCTGTGATTTTGCAGTGTGTATTAGAGGATGACCTCACGCTGCTGCCCAGTGCTGAATAAACATACACTTTCTAACTTTAAATTGTTAGAGAGTCTTTTGTCCGCCACAATTGAGTATCAGTATTAGACAATACTCATATTTTGGTAAATCACTACAATAACTACTTGCCTGGCTCTTCTCTTTGGAAGGGAAATGTTCTTTTGCATTTTACATCCACAGGTTTAAACCTTTCACATATAAAAGAGACTCCCCTGTAACATCACAAAAAGCTGTTCTTTGCATCCTAGCTGTAGGTCTGTGTTTTAATAGCCCTTCATTCCGCTGCATGTGATAGGCCAGGATGAAAGCTCTACTAGCTAGAGAGGCAGTATAACAGCTGGTCAATGAACTCATCACGGATGTGAAAATAAAAAGTATTTAATTTGTGTATTACTTTAATTAATAGTGTAAGCCTTGCCATTCAAATGGGATTAAAGGCTATAGAAGTCTTCGGTGACTGTTTTGCTTTGCATAGAACTCAATCCTGATAACAATCAAAATTCTGCAAAAAAATTACTCTGATAGTCATAATGATCATTGAACAGTTTATGCAAGCAACAGTTTCAAAAAGCTCTGAAAATCTGCATTATTACTACTCTTCCAAGAATGCCCTGGAGGACTGGAAAGAACTACATTTTATCTGGTGTTTAACTAGAAACCTGTCTGATTTATGCAGGAATTAGAGAAAACATCTTAAATAGGCCTGCATAGTAAAAATCACTTTTCCATCAACATTTAAAATAGTGTTTGTGACAACAGTTCATGGCTTTGAAAAGAGACTGGTGTATAGAAAAAATAAACTAAAATGACACTAACAGTGCTTAAGAAATAATGCAAAGTATCCGTTGTGTTTCCTTTGAGTAATGAAATTTAGTGAGAAACCCACTTTAAAAAAAAATCATTTCAGATTGAGGAGTGATTTGAGCTATCTCTATTTTAGGAACTCAGTCCAGAGGCTATACCTGTCCTGAAAAAAACATGACTAGGCATCTAGTTTGGGTATATGACCAGGCTTTTGACATGCTTTTAAGATTCATCCAGATCACATTCTGTGCTTCTGTTTCCAGGAAAAGGAAAATACATGGACTGAAAAAGAGAACACAGCTGCACAATTCTCTGAACTATTACTTCAGGATACACAGTGCAGTACTTTTATGTAATATAGTCAGGAGTTAACTCCTCTGGTGCTATGGGAATATTAAGTCATCTTTAAGACATAAAGATTTTTAGTGCATCTGATTCATAATTTTGATTTATGACTTATGCCAAAAAAATGGTCAAAAGCCAACATCTTTCATTTTTTCAGTGAGAGAACATAACCCAAACTGCCAGTTAGTCTCAGGGAGATTTGAAAAATGGGCTGCTAGATGAAGAATGAAAATCGAGATAATTTTGTTTAGGTACCTCATATAATAGAAAAATGAATATTTAGAGTGAACTGAGGAAGTCTAATTTTAGTCATAGTTTAAATAAGAAAAATCTTCCCTGGAAAATTCATCCTGACAAAAAAATATTCTTGAGAAAAAATATTTTCCCTTAAAAAAACTCAAATTCAACAGTACATTCTCTTTAGAATGAAAATATTTTATTTGATGTATTATTACTTATTGCATATATAAGCAGCTTGCTTTCTCTAGTTTTCTGCTGTAAAAGTTGTCTTAACTTTTGTACATGTTCTCTATGGTTTGTTAATTTTTTCATTCGGCATTGGCACTGTCTCAGACATCAGGAGAAAGAAACAAAACAAAATTAAAAAAACAAACAAACAAACAAAATAAAAGTAGACATATGAAGATGCAAGGCCAGCAAGCACACAAAAGCATAGCTTTCTAACTTTTTGACTTTAAAGATGTGAAAAAGGAATGGCTGAAAGAATATAATAAGGCTGAAAATTAAAAAGAGAAAAGATGTGGCAGCAGAATCTTGAAATGAGACAAAAGAAAGAAAAAGGCTAAACAAGAAAAGTAAATTATCATAATGAAAACTAAAAGCCTTCCTTCATCTGTCTTAAAAATAGATGCCAATGTTTTGCAGATTAACTTTGGGTTTGTAATTATGGACTTGTGGAGTAATGAATGCTGGTGAACTAAACTGCTCGCTTAGGGAGTGTAGCTAAATCCATGCAATAGCAGAAACAGCTGTTGCCCATTATGCTTTGCTTTTTGATGATAAGTGGTAAGAAAGGTTGGAAAAAGGTGACCATTCAGCACTTGTTATTATGAGGTAATGGCTCCAATGATGTTAGCAAAATAATTAAAACCACCATCAGTCCTATTCTCTGTGATGACACTTAATAGCGTTTCCATCTCTCCCTGCTCTCCTAAAATGTATTCACATATGGAGTAATACTGGAGGTTAAGGTAAAAATGGAACAAATCACAATTAAAGAAGATTTTGTACATTACATATGCAGCCCTAATCTAAACAGAGCAATTCAGTGTTCCTACAATATATATTTAAATCAAAACTGTTACTCTTGTTCTCATAACAGGAAAAGTAAACCTTGTTCTCTGTTACATCGTTGACTAACAATCTTTTTCCATATGTTATTCACAAAAGACACATAAACTTTCACATAAAAGTCTTCAACTTTCTTTGTCTTCTTAGTTGTCCCATATGCAAGGAAAACCAAATATGTTATTCTAATAACAAAAGTCCTAGTATTATTGTGCAGGGTTACCTTGGGAGCTAAACTTCCACCCAGTCACTCACTTGCCTTCTCACCCTACAAGCAGGACATAAAGTGAAAACATACAGACAGGAATGAGAACACTTGTGGGTTAAGATTAGGGTAGTGAGATTGTTTACCAATTGTTTACCAGTTACTATCTCGGGGAAAAAAAAAACCTCACCTTAGGAAAAGATAATTTAATTTATTACCAAACAAAATAAATACTTGGAGGTATTGGGAAATAATAAGGCAAACACCAAAGCATCACCATTATTTCGATTTTCCCAGATTCCTTATTCATTCACCACTGACTCTGCTTTCTCTTCCTCCCTGAGCAATACAGGGTGATGAGGAATGGGAGTTACAATCAGTCCATAGCAGTTCATGTCTGCCACTTTTTTCTCCACGCTTTTTTCCTCTTTTCCAGCATGGGTCCATGTGGAAAATCTGCTGCAGTGTGCATTCTCCATGGGCTGCAGGGATTATCTTTTCCTCCACAGAGCACCTCCACCTGTTTTTCCTTCTCCAGCACTGTTGCTCCTTCCACTGCTTCTTGCTCTTTCCCCCCACCTCACCACACTACCCCTGCCTCATGTCCAGAGCATTTTTTGCCTTTTCTTAAATACACCACCACCTTGGATGTCTGTTTCAAGGTACAGCTGTATTCTCTGATTGGCCCTTTGGAGGCAGATGGAAAGAAACAGCCATGTCCATCACAACCTCTTCTCACACACCATCCCTGCAACCCCTGCAACTGATAGCATGTTGACACCAGCACACAGTACAACCTTGCACTGGGCCCCACCAGATGTTTGTAACAGATGAAGCCTTAAAAGGGAAAGCCTTCATGTAAAGAGCTGAGTTACTTAAAGTTTTTAGTACCACAGACATAGATAAAATGACTTGAAGAATGGCTGAGCTCTATCCAGAATCAGCAGTTAGCCTGGGTTCAACAAAGAGATAGTTATTTGTGTTAAATTAACAGAATTAAATAAGTTCAGATTTTTTTTCCATGCAGCCAACTGAGGGGCCTTATTCAGTTTTATAAGCTTTAATAATCTGTAAAAAGATACCCTTAGAAAGCCCAGACACATGACCCAGGACCCTGGACACCCCATCTGCTGGATCAATGCTGAAGCCAGGATGAGTGACCTTTATTTCTTCCTTTGTTCCTTAGTCTCTTCCTCTCTTTCCCTCTCTCTAATTTCCCTCTCTTTTCACTTTCACCCTGGCCCTTATTAAAAACCCATTACTGATTATACTAGAAGATACAGTGCTAATTTATACTAATTTCCATGTGAAATGGAAAACTGAAAGTTTTTGCAGACCCTCTGACTTCTTAATTTCTTTTTGACCATGAGAATCTGCACATCTGAGTTTTCCTTTCCATTTCAGAGTGGGAAGCTATTCTTTTATTCAAGATTTCGGACTGGTAAATGGAATTATAGATTTTAATGAATAGTAAAAGTGTTGCTACTTGCTTGAGAAGATGGAAGAGAGAAGAACAAAGCATATGTTCATTCAGTCATCAATTCTTAAAAATCCTTTAATGCTGAAATTGTGGCTTGTTCTATATTCTTTCTCCAATGGATAGTTAACATAAATGGCTCTTCTCTATAATGAATGAAGCCAAGCTCTAGGACAAAGGGGGAAAAAACCAAATACAAAAAACCCAAACACAATAAACCACAAAATAAACAAATCAGTAAATATAGAGTAAGAAATTAAAAAAAATACTTAAACTTGTGTACATATTGCATGCAAACATAGTGCATAGATATTGTTAAAATTGTTGGGTAGAAATACAGCTTTGTGTGCATTGGCTAAAATGAAAATTTTTAACATACTGAGTACCTAGTGTCATGGCTCCCAAATCTGTAATTTAGATGACCCCAAAAATATCAGTAAGAGAAAAATGAAATATGTATTTCTCTGAGGTGATCAACTTTTTTGTCACTAGCATATGTTTACTAGCATACCGGTTAGAAGCAAAGAAGGTCTTTAGGTGATCAACATGAAGAGGGAGGCAAATAATTGAGGTATCCTGGATGTCCTTCTTCAGGTCCTAAAAGGTTTCAATGGCTATTGAGCCTACAGGGAATACGAAGAGTTCTTTTAGACCTCCTGGACTGGATTCTTTCCTTCTCATAATTCTGATGTGATAAGCCTCAGCTGTAAGTGAAGTGATTCTGGAAATCAATAGATTATATTCCAGCCAGCACTGCAATGCAAACAGACAAATCTTAACTCATTTGTTGTATTAAAATATGTGCATGAAAAATCAAGAAATATGAATGTGTTTAGTGAGAAATAGTTGTTATAAACTAATTTTACAACTTATAACAGTATTAGATTCTTTATTCCTTATAGGGAGGGAATTCTATTATCTTGCTGTACCCTGAAGAAGATAGGCAGAGTTTTCAAGTAAATAATTTTGATGGGAAATAGCTGTTTTTCATATCTTAAACATATAGCCTAAAAATGTTGGTAGCAATAAATAAAATAGTCTCCTTTAAATTAAAAAAAAAAAAAAAGCAGTAATGAAATGTTAGATTGTGAGAGTGTAGCTAGACCAAAATGCTTTATAATGCTTGAACAAATGAGTAACTACTGCTTGAAGGGTCACTAGGAAAGCATTACCATTCAATCAGAAGTGAAAACATAGATTTATTTTTCATCAAATTAAATCTAAATAGGGAAATCAGATATCCTTCCCCAAATCCTTGTTAAGAGTAAAAGGCAGACCACCATACATGGTATACTGAAGTACTTACTGTTAGTATATATGAGGTATTAACCTTGCACCCAAAATACAAATAGTAATTTTTACTACAATTGCAATGGATGCTAATCCTAGAACAAATTATCTAGTCACTTCTTCAAAAATATTCCAATGAAAGTGCTGTACATGAAATTCGTGCTATCCTTCTGCCTTCTCTGGAACCCTTCCCAATGTTTCTCTGGGTCAACAGTGTTAGATTTTGCCAATAAAGTATAAAGGAGCATTATGAGAATCCACCATCACAGTGCCCAGGATGCATTGACACTTATAGCTGGGAGACTTTTTTCTCAATCTTGGGGTCTGCTTAGGGTTATTTTTATATGTTTTCTCATTGCTCGTATCTTTTTCATTATCTCAAAGATGACCTTTGAAAATTTCATAAAAAGCTGTTAAGATAAATACTGGTGCTGAACTCAAAAAGAATATATGTACTTTCACATGCAATAAAATTGGATAACGAAATAACCACTTAGATTTTGAAATAGATGTATATATACATATATATTTATATATAAGCACAATTGGTTTTCCACCTCTTAGTCAATTAATGGCCTCAGTTAATGGTAAGGGACTAAAGAAAGCACCACTGTTTATTGTAAAGTGACTGACTGGGTTTGTAAGAGCTCTATGATGCACTTATAGAGTTAAGCTAGAAAGTGTTAGCCTGTAGTCAACTTGTCACTTGACTACTAGACAATTGTTTTAACAGCTAAAACCAGCATAGGCCAAGACAAGTCCAGATAACTGCTGAGACCCTGCAGTGTCAGGTCAATACAACTCCTGTGGCCTTTTACTAGTAATTGCACAAGGCATATTTGTTGGGCTACAGGTATATCCACAAAAAGAAGACAGACTGCTATACTTTTTCTAGAAACAATTTTTAAGCAGCCAAGAAAATTTATTTACTCATGAAAGTTTCTGTATTTTATACCCATATGTAAATCTTTTATCTCACCACCTGTTCATAAAAATCAAAGATTCAGCTGCCTCCATAATTCATGCAGTACTGGATAGGGCTCCATCTCATTCCAAGACATGGAATGTCTACTCCTCCATTCCTACTGTTAAGTTCAGTAGTACAAGACGCAAAGAAAGCTTTGAATGTTCAGTGAAAGTATGTGAGGAAATAAAAAAACCTGACAAATATGAATATTTTTACAATATGATATCCATAAATTCATGGCAGATGTGGATAGAAACAAGAATTTTGTTGAACCCTATATATTGCAATTGCTTAGCTAGCAAAAATCCAAAATATTACTCAATTTGAAGTTAACAATATAAAATTATTTATTCGGGCAGTGTCTGTATTCCAGGATGACAGCTAAGAAAAAAAACTCAGAACAGTCTAAATTTTAAAATTATAAGGAGTATAGAGGTCAGAATGGTTGAGATTATAATTTGCTGGAGGTATCCTCTGTACCATCACTCAGATCATTAATGAAGGTACTTAACAGGACTGGTCCCAGTATTGATGCCTAGGGTACATTGCTAATTACTCGTCTCCAACTAAGCTTTAGGCTGCTGATCACCACAGTCTGGGCCAAGCCATTTAGTCATATTTCAATTCACATGACATCTGCTCATCCAGCCTACACATTAGGAGCATCTCTATGATAATCTTAGGGAAGACAGTGTCAAAGTCCTTCCTGGAGTCCAGGTAGGTACTGGTGTCCACTGCTGTTTCCTTGTCTATCGGGACAGTCAAGTCATCATATAAGTTAATTAAGTTGGGCAAGCATACCTTTCCCTTGGTGAAGCCATGCTGATTAATCCTGATTATTTTCTTTTAGTACATGAGCCTGGAAATGGATTCCAGGATCAGCTATTCCATCACCTTATCAAAGATCAAGGTGACTAGCCTTTAATTCCTGAGCTCACTTCCTTGTTGCCCTTCTTGAAGACGAGTGATGTTTGCTTTCCTCCAGTCATTGGGAACATCTCCCAGTTGAAATGATCCACGTCCAAAATCGTCTAAACTGGCATCACAATGACACCTGCCAGTTCCCTCAATGCTTATGAGTTTACCCTATCAGGGTCCATGGATTTACAAATTATCAGTTGGTTTATGTATTCTCTGATCTGGACCTGATTGTCTTCCAAGAAGAGTCCATCTTCCTGGTTCCAACCTTTTCCATGGTCTCTTGGAACTGAGATTCCTGAAAGCCAGTCTGGGTTATAAAGACAGGAGCAAAGGAAGCATTTAGTACCTCATGTGTAATCAGGTCTCCCATCCCATTAAATAATGGGCCCATGTTTTCCCTAGGCTTTCATTGTCACTGTTCTGGTTCTGGCCCAGATCAATGTCAGGGAGTGTGGCCAATATATTTTGTTATTTGATACCATCTGATATTGCTGCCAGGGGTTGAGAAAAGAAACTGGCTTCCCAGAAGAGAGGGCATTCCTTTCTGCTCAGGGAAAGAGCTTGTTGGGTGGATGATCTGTCCACTATTGTTCTTCATTGTCCTGGGCTTAGTGGGCATTTTGTAGGTGAATCACCCGCTCTTTGTACACTTTTGTTATTCATATTGTTGCTGTTACTGTTCATTCTTATCTCATTGCTGTTTCTAGTAAAGTGTTCTAATCTCAATGCATGATCTTTGCCTTTTGTGCTTCCAGCTGGAGGGGGAAGGGAAGAGAGTGACAGAATGCTTTTGGTGGGAGCAGTAAATTGAGGAGTACCATTCCTAAACCATGGGAGCCTTAACTGGCTCATAATGCCGGGCAAGAAGGATTGAGATAACAACAGATCTGCCCAGACTGAACTGGAAATAAATTTCATCTAAGCATTTGGTATGTTCGGTATGGAGCCACTGGTTACAATGTGGCTTGATCAGTTCATGCCGGTGTGGTACCTAACTTTGTGCATATTCCTATATGTGCATCTTGCAGGGATCATTTTTGGAGCAGGGAGAGGAATCAGGATTACTTTGTTGCTGTACTGTGTGATATCAGTTTATGGCATGGGAACATCTAGGGCAACCAAAGTCATCTGGGAGAAGATTCACTGTTGGTCTCTAACCCTTACCTCAGGTCCTACCTTTGAGAGTTCATTAGCAATAGTACCCAGTCTATGGGGGGAACTGAGAAGAATTATTTCCCCCAGCCTTTCACCCCCTTTTCCTCCTTCAGGCCTGTTACAACAGCTTTTGAGAATTTTGAATTCCCTTTGGATGTTAAGGAAAGCACAGTTTTGTTGCTACATTTTCCAGGTCTCCTCAGTGTAGCCTACAAAATGTTTAGGTCAAGAAAAAGTTTTTTTGGAAGGTCATTCTGAAATCTGCCCTGAGGGTAGGTAGTCAAGATAGCATTGAATGTGGGAGAAAATAAGCCAGTTCTTGGGGATATTCACTGCTCCAGTGGTTTAGAAGTTCACCCTGAGGAGAGTAGACTGCAGTCTTACTTGGGAGCAGTGCTTCTCAGGAGAAGTATCCCTCTGAATATTGATCTGGAAACTATGCAAGAACAAATCTATAAACAACCATTTTAAAACCAAATCTTCTACAACCTCAATTTCATCTGGAGTAAAGATATGAAGTACTTTTAATGCTTAGATGAAGCTTGTAAGTTCAGACAGCCTCATTTCCATAGCAGCCAAATTTTATGAAGCCCTAAGCCAATTATTTAATTAGCTAATTTGCTCAGTCACAAATAATTTGCACGTAGCTCTAAATGTCAGATTTGAAAACACTGGGGACACTTAGTCCTAGTGGAAAGCATATTACTGAGACTAGAATTCCCTTACAAGATTTTTCGTGGAAGTCTCAACAGGTTTGAGGGATGAAGATCAGTTTGTATTGATGATTGTGCTGAGGAGTGGGGAGGAAAGAGTACAAAACAGTAGTATGAATCTTAATATATGTTGGATGGTGAGCTTGGTTGCCTAAGCAATTGCTATAGAGACAGTCTGTCTTTCTAATATCTCATTTTATTTTGGATAATTTATGGGTGTATGTATGTTCATAAGACTTGTCCATCTTCCAAAACAGTATTAGGAAAGGGAATTTTAGCCCTTACAAAGAAAAATAATAAGGGCTAAAGGAAAATAAGAACATTCTTTCTACCAGTTTATTCTGTTGCAGTCTCCGGATGTATTCTGTTTTCCAAAATTCCCATCCTTTCTGGACATTAAACTTTTCTGTCTGCATGATGCCATTTTTTAATATTTGTTTTATTATTCTTAATGTTTGACTCCCTGTGCCTTTGTCTCTGCACTTTCTATGGTTCTTCCTATTTCTTAGGACAGGAAGAAAACAAGGAAAATAATTTTATAACTCTTTTCCTGTCTTTCCCCCCCCTTACCTGTGTACTGTAACAATAAGAAAACTGGCAAATTAATCTGCTAGCTTTTATCAGCAGTACTTTTGTTTACCTGCTGAGTGAGAACAGTTATTCCCAATAATTGTTCTTCAAAGACTTTCCTCATTCCTACAATAAAGTAATCTGAAAAAGTGTTTTAAATTTCCTGGCCATTGACAGTATTGATATTATGGGAAAGTGCAAACACAGAAAGCCATGGAAAAAATCCAAGGGATAAGTAAGCATTATGCTTTTGTGCCCATTAATTGTCATTTCCAAAAACAGTTCCAAAATATCTTTGCAGCAGTTCCTCTCCCTCAATTAGTAAAGTCTTTTCTTTCCATGTGTCTAGTTAAGTTTCTATTACATTTTTCTTTTCGCCTTAGCACCTGTGAAGCTCCTGTCTCCAAACCTACTTTCAGTTTCCTCTATCAAGATTATAGTTGCTGAGTTTTCAGGAGAAAAATAATTCCTACTCAAAAGTAAGAAGAAAAAGGTAGATCAAAGCTGTCAGCGTCCAGCATTTCTTATGTATCAGATTTTTAAGTCACCAACATGGGGTTGTTTGAATGGTTTGAAACCCCTATTTCTGAATACAGAGTGATTGCGTAGAGATAACTAAAGGGTTTTGTTCCCAATGTGTTTTACTTGCCTAAATGTTCTTCTCCGTGTGACCTATGAGCTTTTCAGGTACAGTAAACGTAGTATGATCTGAAGTCTACAGCCACAAACTATTTCATTTAACAGGAAATGTTGTCTTAAAAGGTACATACAAGCCAACTGTGTTGACCTCAATTTTGCATTAGAAAATGTTTCTAGAGAAACAACACTGTGGAGAAAGCAAGAAAGATTTTTCTGTTGCTATTTCTTGTGTGTTCAAAACAATGACAATAATCCAGCTGCATGGATAAGTACACATAAACCAGACCATCTTGTACAGTATGTGTCATGTAATGATTTATCTTGTAATTTCCTCTCTCTCACACACAAGCACACACTGTCACACATGCACACACATAAATATTATTCTTCCTCCCTTATCTCAGAAATATTTGGACTGCATCACAAGTACTGAAAGCAGGCTGCAAAGCTACAGTTATTAGCTTTATTCTCTGTCTTACTATGTTTATTTTTTCTAGAGATAAAAGGAGAATTAAAACGCCTCTTTCATATTGTCAAATAGCTAATTAAATTTTAAAATAATAATAAAAAATAAAAGTTTTTTGTAAAAAACAAAACACTCAAGGCCAAGCAAACAGACGCCCAGAAATCCCTAATCTGTTTTACACATAATTCAACCCTTATATAAATGCTAAAGGTAATATTGGCTCTGAGAACATAGATGTTTATCCTCAGGCCATCAGCAATAAAGCTAGCTTCATGTAGCATGATAAGTAAATGCAGATACATATTAAAGGTATTATTGGTTTACTACCTTATTTCCTTCACGTTGTAGGCAAAGCTTCCATCTGTTGTTGTACAATATTAAGCTCCCCAGTTTAATCTACTTATTGTTTAATTTTCTCTCTTTTCTTTTTTTTTTTCAAAGACAAGTTTTCAATTTTTTAATAGTTTACCGCAACATTATTTTTTTCAATGCTGTCTACATTGTTTTCTTGCAGTAACTTAATTTACCTATGTCTGAACGCAGCCAAAATATGGCAGGAAAAGAATGAGTCATATATAAAACAAACCACAATATTTTCTCTGAATACTGGATAGATGTTCTGTAATTAAAGGAGGGTAAAACTCTGGTCCCAGGGAGACATCAAGAATCCATATATCAATTTTTCATAAAAATAAAGACTTCACCTGATAAATCTTTATTTTTACACAATGTAAATAGCCCATATTTGAATTTGCCAATTGAAAATTAAAGTTAGCCATTTTCTTTTTATCTAAGAGTTTGGAAAATATATTTTAATTAATTTAACTACTGTTTTATGGGGCAGATAGAAACCAATATATAATATTACGTTTTGTTTTGTTTTATTTTTAATCCTGGGCAATCATAAAAAAAAAACGTGATTTAACTTCTTGCTATATGAAAGGGACCAACATCTGTGCACATTTTGTAAAAATGTTATTTTATTAATTTATCTCCTTGATTGAAAGAATGACAAAAACCTGACTGTCAGCTGCATCCCAAGGTTAAAAATTTTGATTTAAAATGACAGGTAGACTTGAATGATCTTCCAATCCAGATTTGATTAAGAAGTCCATAATGACATGAGTCTCATAAGAAGTTATGGGACACAGTGAAGCTTCTTTCTGCTCTGACAGAGTAATTTAATGTTTTTTCTCATAATGGCTCCAGAAGGTGGCAGAATAATAATTATGACACTGAAAAGAATAAATCCTGTGGTTTTTTGGGTTTTTTTTAATTGGCATTTTTTCTTATAGCTGTGATAAAACTATATGCATAGCTCTAATTAGTGCTGATGGCAAATTGCATTTTGATATTTTCAAGTTTCTGTATTTCATTTTTGCAGGAATTATGATACTTTGTTTCTCTTTTCCTTGATTTAACTTCAAGCTTAATTTTAGTGAAAAAAAAAAAACTATTAATATTTTTAAAGTATAACATTAATTAAAGAGAATAAAAATAATCTACTAGTACATAAACTCAGCATTGCCTTCACTGAGGAGATACATAAAATAAGGAAAGAAATATATAGTCAGACACTCCTTTCCATTGTTTGCCAGTGAAAAAAGAGCATTTCCACTGAAATGATACAATTACTCTGAATTTTTTTATAGCTGACCAAGATTTGGTGTAAAAATCATGGCATTTGTCATATTTTTGTTAAGTTGAAATAAGAGGAAAGCACATCTGGTTGAAAAAAATAGAAATTCTCCTAATAAACTGAATTTAAAAAAAAACCAAAAAACCATAGTCTCATTTAATATTAAATATGCTGCAAATAAAGGCATAACTAGTCCTAAATCCCTTCAAAGATTCTTAGTAATTTACATTGCAAAGATGTTTGTTTAAAGAGATGGACCTTCATATGTGTTTGTCATACACAGAACTGCATATTATAACTTGAAAATCTCAAGTAGTATTTCAGAGGAATATTGTTATTTTAGTGTATATGATATATCCAAGTAAATGTTCCTATAAGAATACAAGGTGATATATTTTTTTATGTCCCTCTCCAGGACATATATTACTAAATTGCAAATTTTCCTAAATATGCATAGTAGAATTTCATTACTTCCTGCTGTATTGTGAAATCACGAAAATACAATCTCTAGGACTGTGAAGTCAAATTATTTTTGTGTAGAAAAATGGGAGGGGGCTGCCCACACACAGTCACTGAGCTTCGGTTTGGATTCTCATCCTATAATATGCAGTCTATAACATGTAGCTTAATTAGAGTATCTAATTGTCACCTCAGGCCTTGGAATCTATCAATTTATAATACCAAATCACTAAACTAAGCAAGTTTGACTAACAGGGCAGTACTGCATCAATGTGGGTACAGTGAGGTTAGCTAAAGGCCAAAGGACAGAGCCTAAGCCTGTCCCCACTATTAACATGCCAGTGCAAGAGCTTTCTCTACTCCCATACACCAATCACTCCCAGCAAAGGCATTCTCCTGAAATCTGGCAAATATTCACAGGAAGGAGATGGATGAATTGCCTAGGAAATGTATTTGGATCCCATATTCATACAGACTTTTTGAGAGGTATAATCAAAAGGAAATTGTCCTACTGCAGGGGGTAGTGAATGTCAAAATGAAAGGGGTAATAATATAGAGAAAGCATAAAGAAGCTGTCAGTCCTCTTATGCAGAAAGGATGGGAAGTTTAGAAATGTGTAAACACATTAAGGTCAGCCTTTTACTCTACCTGAAACTGATTTGGACAAGTTTACTTCAGAGTGTGTTATAGGTATTCTCATATTACTCATGCTAGTTTCCCTGAGGCTTTAATAAACACAATTTCTTGTTTGCTTGCTTGTCTTCTTCTTGTGACTGAAGACAAGCCCTTAAAAGTTAGAATGATGGGGAAATGTATATGAAAACAATACTTTGACAGACTCATATTTTGTAAGGTTATTATTTGTAAGGTTATTCTAATTAACTTCATAGAATGGGATTCATCTCTTGTATCTTCAGATAGCTAAAGAGTAATTATCTATGTTGATGCCAGTCATCTCATTTCCCTTCTTCAGAAGAGAAATAGGTGTCAGAATTCTTTCTTAAAGGGAGTACCTAAAATCCCCTTCTGAGATGTCAGTATCCCTCTGTTGACTATATATAAGGGCTTTCTGATTACCAGTTTAGATTTATATGACTTAATGATGCCTAAAAGTATGAAAATCGATAGCTGCCATTATTCCTTGGCAACAGTTTATTTTCCAAAAAATCATGGCACACTGAAATATCAGTTTAGTAACGTCGTATGGATTGGTGTTTTTCCTCTATTAAATAGCACTATTTTGCAATTATAGATGCTGTACAATAGGGATCAGTACTGGGCCCTTAAACATCTTTATAAGTGATCTGGATGGTGGGATTGAGAGCACCCTCACCAAGTTTGCTGATGACACCAAACTGCATGGTGAGGCTAACGCTTCAGAAAGGAGAGATATCTTAGAGTGACACCTGCATGGGTGGGAATAATGGCCTAGGAATAACAGTTTGAAGTTTAACAAAGATGAGTGAAAATATCTGCACCTGGGACAGAATAACCAACCAGCCAATATGGGCTTGCATCTGTGTGGCTGAGGAGGAGTCACACTGAAAGGGACCTGGAGGTGCTGGCAGAAAACAAGCTGAACACAAGTCAGTGCACTGCTGCAGCAACAAGGGCAAATCAGATCCTGGAGACAAGGACAGGAGCATTATTAGCAGAGACACAGACACACTCATTTAACTACACCCAGCGTTTGTGAGGCCCCACCTGGCGTATTGTGTCTAGTTCAGTTTAAGAGAGATGTGGAGACTAGAAAGAATCCAAAGAATGGCCACAAAAATTATCAAAGAGCTTTGACACCAATCCTTTGAGGAAAAACAAAGGAACCAGGTCTTTTCTCCCTGGAGAAAAGAAGGCTGTAGAGGAAAATTATCACAATATTCCAGTACAATATTCCAGAGGATCTGTTTTCATGAGGAGCCACATGGGTAGAAGTTGCACTGGGAAAGATTTCACCTCAGAATAAGAAAGAAATCTTTTACAATGAAAGGAGTCATTCAGGGGAACAATCTTTCCAGGGATATGGTAGAGTCCCTACTCAGTGGAGGTTTTTTAAGGTGCAATTGAAGAGGGTGCTAGATAATCTTACCCAGACTCCTCATTAAAGATTAGACCAGATAGTCTCTTGAGGGCCTTTCTAAAGTGTGCTGTTCCATGATTCTGTTATACAATTCTAAATTTTCCACTCAGGACATTGTATTAGCTCATTTCAGCCTATAATGTGGGTAAAGGTCAATCTGATATCAGAAAATGAGTTTTTTCATTGTTCTTTGCACAAGCTTCCATGAGCCTTTGCAAGAGAGAACAGTGCCTTTGGGCTACTGAGGATCTGCTTTCTGCTAGGTCTCATTGACACACTGCATTTGCTTTTTCATTAACAATTTTAACATTTACATTTTTAATTTGAGCTAGTCTTAGTTGCTGATGTCATCAAAGTAAAAAAACCTGTAGAACAGCTCAAGAACTCTACCCTACTTAGGGCAGAAATCTGTACACAACAGCTGTATCTGAAGTACCTATTTCTATCCTAGTAGGTTTAAAACTTTCCTAGGTTTAAAATGTATCTGAATATTTGTAGATTTAAGTTAACCCTGACACAGAGCTCAACCCCACACAGGCTCCTAACTACCCCCACAATGGGAGGAGGGAATCAAAAGGGCAGAAGCAGAGAGAATTTGTGAATTCAGATAAAGACAATTTATTAGGTAAAGCTGTGCATGCAAGCAAAGCAAAATAAGGAATTAATTCACTGCTTCCCTTTGTCAGGCAGATGTTTATCCATTTCCAGGGAAGGAGGGTTCCAGGACGTGTAATACTTACTTGGGAAGACCAGTGTCATAGCATCAAACTTCTTGTGTGTACCCAGCCTCCTCGCAGGCAGGGCAGAGTGAGAAACAAAAAGAGCTTTGGTAGTGTCTAAGCACTGCTCAGCAGTATCTAAAACATCAGTGTGTTATCAACACTACTTTCATCAGAAATCAAAAACATAGCACCGAGCAAGCTACTATGAAGAAAATTAGTTGTATCTCAGATGAAACCACTATAACAGTGAACTGTAATACTTGCGATTCAAAAAGCTATGTGTTCCTAATCCAAGCTAAATTCTGCTTGGTAAAAGTAAAACAGAACAGTCTTAAAGTTGTTCTAATTTACAAACCTGTCACAGCAACAGCATAGAATTAATTGTTTATTCTACTGAGCAGGTCCTAAATAAACACTAGTTCCACTAAACAGAAATACCTAGAGTGCTGTGCTTTTCATCCACAAAACAGGTTTAACCCATCAAATTGTACAAGCCAAAATTAATAAGTAAATTTGTAATATGCAACATGTAAATAAATCCTACATTGAAACTTGTGAAAATAAACAGGATTCAGGAAGCCAAGGAATTTGTTGCCTTTTTTTTTTGGTTGAAAAGCAAATCCAGCATCACCTGCCTGGCTACAAGACAAATCTCATTTGATTTGTTTGGACTTGCATGACAAAGCTTGCCTGGGTGGTTGTAGGATATCTGTATATAGGTATATTATTCTCTAATATTTGATTTATTGCCCTTTCAAGTGTATTTGACTTTGAAGATGCTATCAAGGAAAGCATAAAGTGCATGTTATTCAGTAATAGAAAAATTGTACAGCATTCATGTTTTGACCAAGGCTAAAGAGCTAAAAGCTGCTAAAAAGGTAAGTAACTGCATACATACCTGGTGTGAGTTCCTTGCTTCTTTTCCTTCACTGGATTTGTACGTTGGACAGTTTTGGACTGAGTTTCAGATATATTTTAAAGCTATAATTTTTTGAAGACACTTCAAATTTTAGAAAGTAGCTGGCACTTCAGCAGCAGACTTGGCAAAGAAAAATAAATGCTGAAAGACCAGTTTCAAAAAAGTAGCCACCTGGGGTCAAGTCTGTGGAACATTGGCAAGAAGTCTGCAGATACATTTATTGTTCTGTGCCTTTTATGTAGATATAAAGGACTACTCTTTCCAGAATTATCACAGGTAGATTGCATAACCACTACGCTGATATTTTCCTATAAGCCGCAAACTTTCATATTTAGGAAATACAGTCTAGGATGTTGTCATAAAAATATTTCAGCATGCCACATTATTATCTGACAGTGAAGCCATAAAAGGATTACAGTCTTCTGGATAATCTTTGCTAACATAACAATATGTACATCATCACATCCTCTCCACATGCCCACTGAAAGCAATTGTGAAAAAAGACCTTAGGGAATTAGGGGTGTTTGCTGTTAGTAGTATTTGTTAGTCACTCATCTCTGTAAAACTACATTCATTTATCTCAAGACAAGTATAAGAGGTTTAAGTATAGGAGGTTTTAAATATTACATAATTTTTAAAATTTTTTTCAGGAGGATGATTTCTAAACTATTGTCAAAAGAAAAACCCACTGAATACTACCAGAAAAGTAGGAATGACAGTGTCCTGGTGTTAAGTCTTAAAGGAAAATAAAGAATCATATTTTTGTCATCTCCAGTCTAGATTAAAATTATGTTGAGCCAGTAAGTAGATGTATTCTACTTTAAAAAAAAAATAACTCCATGTTTTGGGGAGGCTGTTTAAAATGCCATAAATAATGTCAGCTTCTTGAAACTATTGAAACTCTGGAATATCATAGATAACCCTAAGGAATACATTCCAGAAAACATGAGGCAAAACCATTTCACAGCATTCACCTATAAACCATGGGAGCATTCAGCTGGGATTAAGAACTGCGTGGTTCAGCTGTTGTGCGTTCCTATGATACCTTAGTGTGGTATATATGTATAGATACCATGGAGAGAGGGCCCAGTTGTAGCTCTTAAGAGTTGAGGGCCCCTTTTTGCGACAGAAGAAGGAAGCACAGGCCTTGAGCAAAGTGCCTACAGGCACTATTTGCCTTTGACAGCAATTTCTGTAACATTCATTGGAATTATGGCTGCGGAGTTTCAGGTCAACATACTGTCTCAAGATGCTGTAGCAGGAAAAAATCTCTTCTACAGAAGTCTTTCTAGCACCTTCCTGCACATTTGCTACTGCAGAATGACAAATGTAGAGTAAAGACAAAAAACATGAATTGAGACAAAAGGAAAACAAATCTATGGTTAACATTCAAGAATGAACAATTGTGTATTGGACATAAAATACGGTCTTCACTCACGCTTGCAATAAAGTTTGACTTTCAGGCTACAGCACAATTAATTTGGGGCTTACATTAACAACTATTGTCATTTGTAATGTTACCATAACTAAGAGAATCCTGTTTTTCATTCTCCATGCCCTTGGCAAGCATTTAAACAAGCACACAAATTAATTTTCATGACAGCTGCAGCAAAACTGAAAAAGAAAGTCACTATTCCTCTTGCTAACCTCTCCAAAACCTAACCAAATAAAAAACTTGTATTTTATATAGCTAAGGTTATGGGGTTCAATTTCTCACATCCTTAAAATGTTTTTGACTTAAATGGTCCCATTTTTGTTCACTATTATATGATGTATGCCTCACTCCACATATAATATGATGTATAACACAAATTTCTAACCTTTTTTAGGTGGGCAAAGGTTGATTGTCCAGAAAATTTTTATACAAATGATGATGATGAGGAGGAGGATGACAGTGATAAAGATGCTATAACTGAAATATCATTTTTTTCTGGTGAAGATTCTAAAAGTTCATTGCGTTGAAATGCAATGCAACTATCAGGTTGCACCTGCAGTTCTCCTGAGTGCTGCTATATATTGCAATGGAAACCTGTGAGGTTTGGGGGATTTCTTTTTCTTTCTTTTCAAGGCTACTAGATGTGCAAGCATTTCTTTTTAGTGAATGAGTTAAGCTTTGTTTCTTTACAAGCACTATAGTATTACTCAAATTAAAATTACAGATAAAATAGCATGCTTACAACAATACTAATATGTACAAAAAGAGAAAAACCCATTTTATTACTGTGTTGCAGAGACTTCGCAGCATTAAAAAAAAAAAATCATTTTAGTCCCAGATTCCAGACCAAAAACATTTGAACAGTAATTTGGACATTTGGAACATTTGGACAATAATAAATATCTAACTGTAAATGAGACACTGTTAATATTTGATGACACTAGTTATAACAGTAATGCTGTCCCTTTGACTTGCACAGCCCTGTGATATCACCGTTATAACGACAAATGGAAAACTTGAAAGGAAATAAAACAGAGTTCATATCAAGTTCATTAAGAGATGCCACATCCTTCTAAAATTATGAGGCTGAAATCAACAGTCTCTTGGGAATTCCAGATACTTTGACTTGATATGAAAATTTTAGACCACTTTATTATTTTATGCATTAATGAGTGGTCCTTGGCCATGCTAGTTACGAAGCTTGTAATGAGATTGCTAAAATATTATACTTATACTTGAATTAAATCCAGCATAAGTAGATCTCAAATGCTCTGTTTTAAAATTCTTTTCTATTGTTTACAGGAGATGTGGGCAAGGCTGGGTTTGCTTATGTATTTTCTTTTGATATACAAGGCAGTGTGGAACAACTGTAAAATTTTTCCTCTGGGCTTTAAACAACTAGAGTGAAAATATGACATGTCTGTTCATATATAAGCAGGAAACTGTTGTATTCAATTTCCTTTATAGCTGTCAGCATTATATGGTCAAAGAATTAGAAAGGATTGCAATGAGATGTAAATAGGAATAAATCTCAGTAGAAAACATACTAAAATTTTGCAAACATAAGCTTTTGAAATTTGAAGTTTATTTGTATTTACCTTGCCTGTGAAGTGAAGCCTGCCATTCATCTATCTACCCTTTTCAATTAATCTTCTTTTTATTGGTTATCTTTAAGCCTAGTAAATTCACTATACCTTTTAAATTCTTCTTTCATAAGTATTTACTATTGACTAGATTTGCCTTATAATCTATTTCAGACTTCATCAAAGTCTAAGTGGTTCTGCCTTTTTTCCTCATGTTATATAAAGATGAAGAAGCAAATAAAAGATTGTGATGGCAATTTTTGTTTTAAACTTTGTGCATGAGTCACTTCACTTTTAGAGATGACAAATGGCATCTTTAATTTGACTTGCGTATCATTTAGGCACTAGTTAAAGCAACACATATTTTATTAAGGGTAGCACTAGATCTTCTAAATGTTCCACAGTAAACCATTCCCTTTACCTAGGCTAAAATGCTGTCAAATCTAGCCAAATAGAAAAAAAAAAAAAACAAAACAGAAAGAAAAAAAAAGGCTGCTTTATTTTACCACCTATTCATATATGCATGTGTGTGTATTTTATTTACCTTTATATAAAACAAAATTATCTCCTACTTCAGCCAAATGGAAATAAAATCAATTATACTTCTTTACATAATCATAATGGGACAAGAGAAAGAATCCTACAACCTTTAAGTGGAAATGTAATTTTGATGAATTCTTCTCTCATCACTCCTTTCCCCTCGGTACCATCATATAAGTTAAAATTACTATAATTGAATGATTGTTTGTTACACAAACAATATGTTTTTCTCTTCATTTTTAGCTAATTTCTTTTTCCTGGATATATACATAGAATTTAGGGGTAAAGGATTTATAGCAATTTCTGTTTAACATGCTGTATATCACAAACTGACAATTTTGTTAACATGTATAATAATTTTTATTTGGCAAAAAGTTTATGTTTCAAATGGTTGTACAGTTTCAGTATGATGGCACAGCAAAGATATTTGCTCATTCTTCTGATAAATTAGTACAATGTTTTTGTTAAAATAAAAGAATATAAGTGCTGTAAACAAGCCTCCTTTTTATTTTCAATTTGATAAACTACACAGATTAAACTGTTTCCAAAGTAATTTTTTGCTGTTGTTCTTCAGGAATTATTTTAACAGCCTTTTAAGTCATTGAATGTGTTTTTTCAAGAACCTCAGCAAAACTTTACTTGTTATCTTTGATATTCCACATGCTGAACAACACCAAAGACAACACTGTTGTCTTATTCCTGCTCAGAGAAGTACTACTTCTACCACCTATAAGCCCAAAGAGCATAGTGATCTTTCTGCCGTTGAGGCCTCATCTGAGTTGCCTTTGCTTTAAGTACCTGAGTCACTTTCAAAGTAACAACTTTCCCTGTTTAGTGGGAATGGATTCCTGTTCCCTATATAAACACATTTACCTTGTTGAGATCGTTAGTGAAAATGAATAGTTCTTAGACACACATACATATTTACTGTGACCAGCTTAAGAAATTCTTGCAATAAATCTCTATAGCTGCTTCATGCTCAACATGATTTACCATTTCCCCCATTAGTGTAATTTACACATTTTATAATTTATTATGTATTTATTTCAAATTAAAAGAGGAAAAAAAAGTCCCCAGACAAAACAGGAGCTTCAAAGCCTTCTGAGTGCTACTTATAACTTTCCCATTTAATGATGATTTTCCACTGATAACCAATTTTGGTTTAGTTATTATTCTGTTGAGCTTCAGATTAGCACAATGTCTGGTGGCCTCTTCTTGCTCTAAAATCTGTGGCTCTCTGAAAGTTGTAGTTGACTTCCTTTTATGAAGGGCTTTGGGAAACAAAAATCACTCACTTCAACACATCCCTAGTACATATAATTTTGAATAAATAAAAATTGTAGTCAAATTACACATCCCACTACCTTCAACCAGACACATGCTGTTGTCTGATAGAACTCTTTATTCCCCTGCACAAAAGTGGTCCAATCTTCTTCTTGTGCATTTCACTTTCTCTCATACTTATCTAAAATGCAAGCCTATACCAATTGTTCTGGTACGCTGAAAAAGATGCCTGATCTTAACCAAGGTCATTGAGTTATATTAAAGAGTACTGGAACAGATATAAGACCCTGGGGGAAGGATGAATTAAATGATCAGATCATCCTTTCTGACCTCAAACTCTAGGACATTTTTCATGCACCTGGTTTTGACTAGCATATGGGGGAAAGAGAAGGCAATACATCTTTCTGGCTAAAAAAGGAAGGATGACAACACTTCTTTTGTTTTTTATTTGCAGTCATCTAAATTTTCAATTTGTTTCCTCATCTTGGTATATACTCCTGTCTGCACTCTTCCTGCTTGTGTTTTGGCAGCCAATTTGGGGCTGTATTTCTTAAGAGTATATAAAACTAACATTGTTGTGTGGCTGTTTTGACAGGCAAAGCACTCATGCAAAGCAAGATGAATGGGATGTCAGTTTTCCCTATCATGGGATCTCCATTTACTGACCCAGATGAGAACTGTGAGAACCTGTCACAGAGGCGAGGCAAACCAGATATGGCTTCAAATGGGGCTCTAAATCTCATGGAGTTTTGAAGCTACTCCTAGAGTGCTGAATTTGTCATAAAACACTTGTCAGTTCAGAGTTCATTAAGGTAAAAGATGAGAGTGTTTTTATCTGGACACTCTTGAGCCCTCCTATGGTAGGAGCAGGGGCTACTTACAGCCCTTGAAAGTAAAAAAATGTGCTTTTGCAGTGTTTTCTTTCAGCTTTCCTTTGGATCAAATCTCTGTGGAATAGCTGTTCCTGGCATGTAAGTATTTCTTTTCCTTGTTTGTCTTTTTAGGCGTCTTTGTTAAACTTGGAGGTGTGTTTGTGATGTCAATTCAAAGTCCCTTGAGATTTGGCTGGGACTTGAGGTGAGGTGTTAAACTTCACAAGACTGAATTGGAACACTTAAGGTGAGAGACAGGGTTTTAATCACTTGCACTGTGGCTGCCACAGTAGAAACTTTGTGACCTCAGCTGAATTTTCTTTTACTCAAAGTTCAAAATCAATAGAAGTATTCAAGACTGGAGAAATGACTTGTGTTTAACTTTGCCCCCAAAGTTAGAGAGCATCAAAAAGTCTACTTCTCCAGATGCGCAGTTTGAAAACTGTGACTCTGAAATGCTGAATTTCAGTATTTTGAATTCCATGATTTGTAAATAATTTAGAACTGCAGCACCATCCTTGACAGAACACTTAATCCTTCTGATACTCAGTCATATTTTCCTCACATCAAAATGGTTTGCTCTTGTACTAAGGTGCATCTGTACTGATGCACCTTGACATGTTTGGCAGATATTAAACATGAATAACAACAAAAATTCTAATACTATTTAGGCGAGTCACCTATAGCCTTCCAAAGATTTTATTTTAACACATTTACTGTAAGACTTAAAATAGTTATAAAAATTATACAGAACTTTATTATATATAATTATATATGTATATAATTATATATGAATTATATATATAATTATATATATACATTAAAAGAAAATATATAAATATAAAATTGTATAGATGTTAGAAAACAAAGTAGTTCAAATTAGTTAGGCAAAATCTGGGAGTTTTATATGGAGTCCTACTTAGCACTGTCATTGAGTTCTTCACAGCATCATCTGGATAACAAAGCTATGCTGAGAACTGTCTGGCAATATTAAAACATTGATTAATCATGTATGCAATCTAATTTTTTTTCCCCTCATGAGGTATAATTTTTTGGTGCAGCCTAGTAAATTATTCAATATGATGTACAAATAAACCCTTAGTTGAAGTTCAATTGTGCTGCACGCAATTGTGCTGCCGAGACCCTAGGTGTACATGGCAATGACACTTGTAGTCTTTCCCTCAGCATCTGTGTACGTGAGTAGAAATAGTTTTGAGGCAGAAGGAAATAAACTAAGACAAAAAATAACACCAGATACCTCCTGACAAGCCCTGACAAGGATCCTGCAATTGTATCTCATCTTACAATTTAAAAGAGCTTACAAATAGTACTATGATTGTCAGATCCTCCAGGTCTGTTTTGTGTTTTTCTTAACCAGCAAAGTGTGTTGTAAATATATAAGAAAAACAAACAAACAAACAAAACAAAAAACCCAAACCAAAACAAAACAAAAAAAAGCCCCAAAACCCAAAACCACCTTCTTGGGCATTTCTTTGGCCTAATAATGTGAATTGAAAAGATATGCACCACTTGTCATATAGCAAATCAATGGAAGTCATTGCTTAAGGATCTAGAGTTGGTGGAAGAAAAGGAATAAGGAGGTCCAGATACAATATTGAACAGATCTGCTGTTAGAAAATAATTGCCCACAGAAAATTAATCTATGTCCAGAAATACTTCAAGTAGCTGTCACCAAGGAACACTGAATACAACAGCTGATGATTTGAATTCGATCCAGTATAACAAGATTAAGGGCAAATGACAAGTACTCCAGCTATGTAGGAACCATCAGCTGCACAAATATAAGATGGGAAACAACTGGCCAAATGGAGATGATCTGGGAATTATAGCAGATTGCTCTCTGAGCATGAGTCAACTGTGTCATGTTGTTACAAAGAAAGCAAATATCAGAGTGCCATGTACAAGCAGCGCATCCTCTGCAGAACACAGCCAGTAATCCTTACTCAGCACTGCTTGAGCCTTAGCTGACATGCAATGTGCCCAGCAAGTTGGAGGCAGCACAACTGGAAAGGCAATTGTAGTATCTGAGCTGTAGTTCAGACGTGTAGAAAACAATTTGTAACAGTAAGAACAGTGAAATTTAAGGAAAGACTTCTTAAAGATCTTGTAAACACTCTGTCTCTGAAAGCATTTAAGATCAGACTGAAGCAGTATCAATCAGGAGTGACATACTGCTAATCTTGCTTTGTTCTGAGGGACATGTTGGGTGATCACTCAGAGCTTCTTTTATCAATGTTTTCTACTACTATTCACTCCCTTAATGTCACCTTTCCTATACAGGTAAAGGAAATGGGTATATAATATAATTAGATTTTTAGCTAGACAAAAAATATTATTCTTTCCTCACAAGAGATTTAGCAAGACTCTTGAACGTAAAAGCTTTTATTTCATCCTGAATGAAAGTAAGCTTTGTTCTTCCTTTCATCTGAAAAAAAAAAAAAAAAAAAAAAAAAAAAAAAAAAAACNCAAAAAAAAAAAAAAAGAAAAAAAAAAAAAAGAACAAAAAAGTATACTTTCCAAAATAAGGTCCATCATGAGACAAAATTACTTTTTCTCAAGTTGATTCACTTAATTTTAGTTTTTATTTGTGTATTTGTTTTTGTTTATTGTAAATTATTTTATCTCTGAAGAGCAGAAATCTATTCATAAGTCTCTGCTATGCCTCTTAGTGAACACCAAAAAAATTCACTTTCACAAAATTTTCAGATATTTCCTTTGATTAGTCACAAAAAAATACTCCTATGTAAGTACAATCNATTATTTATTCTATTCTACTCTGTTTTGTGCAGATACCATCACTCATTTTTCAACATTTTTTGTTAATGGGAAACACCTGCAAGAGATTTTTTTTTCTCTTTTGAGTGCATTAAAAGTACTGTGAAAGTCAATATTAAAGGAACAATTGTAACATGAAACTCAAAGAGGTGGAACCTCAAGATCCCATTTACTTATAGCATGTTTCCAAGTCTGCTGTCTGTGTTAGAAAGGCACAAACATTAGTCAGAGAGAATCAAGACTTTAAATCAAAACTGAGTGTCTTTCTAAAAGATCCCTTGTCCTTCAAACAGAAGATATGAAGATATGAAGATATGAACTTGATACATGAAGTATCAGTTCAGATTTTATGAGCTGCTACACAGGTGTTTGGAATAGATAATCATAATGGTTCTTTCCACCCATATACTATCTGAACATTTTAAGCATATTGAGAGGCAAAGAATAAGTCAATGAAAACAAATAATCTAAAAAGCAGTAACTACTACAATGAAAAAGGCCCCCTAAAAACAATACCAACAAATGCCTCTTATCACTTACTCTCTTTAAGGAGGTAAAAAATAAAATGTCTCACTTTCCATTTTCCCCATTTTCAACTTAACTCATAATCAAAGACAACAATAAAATTTTGATTTTTAAAGGTGACATCCTATTTATTGTCCATATGTTATTATTGGCATGTTGATCGTCACAATAGGATTTCTGAGATAAAATAAATTCAAGATGGAAATTAGAAATTATGCTTTCTGGATAAAGGATATGGACTCAATAATAAGAGAACAAGTAGCAAATTTGCTGGTGGTACATTAATCGAGAAATNGAAATGTTTATCTACTTCATGCACTTTAGCAATCAAAGGAAAAAGGACAAAGATCAAGGTGGGCTTTCTGACCAACTTTCACTTATAATTTTTCAGGCAGGCTTTGTGTCTGTAGTTGCTATAAGTGTAAAGCAAAGGCTTTTTGGTTTTTCTTTCTTGTTTGTTTGTTTTCAGAAATATATTGTATATATTATATTATATATTATTTATTCTATTCTACTCTGTTTTGTGCAGATACCATCACTCATTTTTCAACATTTTTTGTTAATGGGAAACACCTGCAAGAGATTTTTTTTTCTCTTTTGAGTGCATTAAAAGTACTGTGAAAGTCAATATTAAAGGAACAATTGTAACATGAAACTCAAAGAGGTGGAACCTCAAGATCCCATTTACTTATAGCATGTTTCCAAGTCTGCTGTCTGTGTTAGAAAGGCACAAACATTAGTCAGAGAGAATCAAGACTTTAAATCAAAACTGAGTGTCTTTCTAAAAGATCCCTTGTCCTTCAAACAGAAGATATGAAGATATGAAGATATGAACTTGATACATGAAGTATCAGTTCAGATTTTATGAGCTGCTACACAGGTGTTTGGAATAGATAATCATAATGGTTCTTTCCACCCATATACTATCTGAACATTTTAAGCATATTGAGAGGCAAAGAATAAGTCAATGAAAACAAATAATCTAAAAAGCAGTAACTACTACAATGAAAAAGGCCCCCTAAAAACAATACCAACAAATGCCTCTTATCACTTACTCTCTTTAAGGAGGTAAAAAATAAAATGTCTCACTTTCCATTTTCCCCATTTTCAACTTAACTCATAATCAAAGACAACAATAAAATTTTGATTTTTAAAGGTGACATCCTATTTATTGTCCATATGTTATTATTGGCATGTTGATCGTCACAATAGGATTTCTGAGATAAAATAAATTCAAGATGGAAATTAGAAATTATGCTTTCTGGATAAAGGATATGGACTCAATAATAAGAGAACAAGTAGCAAATTTGCTGGTGGTACATTAATCGAGAAATAATTTAGCAGTTTTTTCATGCTAAATTTGTTCTACTGTGCTAATGGTCATGGTAAAAATTTGCTGTAGTTATTAAAGTAGTAGATATAAGTACAGACCACACAGGGAGCAGAAACACAGAGTAAGAAGTAGCCATTAAAGTCACAATGAGAAATATGACCTTATCTTTTAACAACAGAGGTGTTAACACAGCAGACTGCCTTCTCACCACATTGCTGTTTAAAGACTTCATTTAAAATACTCCTCACTTGGCATGCTTGGAAACGCTGTCCTTTAGCAACATGAGAGCAGAGCATATAGAACTAGAAACGCATTTAATGGCTATCCCTGTATTACTGGATTTGAGAGTGCTTTTAAGGTAATGGTTGCAGTTTTTAGCTCCTTCTCTCCCTATCAGAAATGCCCCTTCTGTCCTATCTTTCATATAAAGAAAGCTTGCAAGCCAAACAAGAGAATTTCTTGCTTTAAAAAACCTTGGGATACTTATTGAAGCACTTGCCAGGAGCCCATGGAATATTTAGTTTTAATCCCTGCAATGGTGACCAAATATATCACACAATTTCATCCCAAATTTGGGAAACTACAACTTAAAAATATGTTTCTACCCAGCTTTATTCTGATGACTCACACTTGAAATAGTGGAACATTCAGATATTAAGAACCTTCTCGTAGTTTATGAACAAAAGTTTTTAATTGACAGTACATATTCTATTTTTCTGTTGAAATTTATTCTTCAGCAAAAATAAGTCTACTTTGGTTTCACTCAGCTGAAGTTTTTTCCAAGAGAACAGATTAGAAAGTTTCCAAACCCTTTCTCATGTTAGTAATCAGTCTGAACTAATATATTTTGAATTTCCCCAGGTTTGTGTATAGTACTCCAGACAGATGCAACTAGTGCTTTATACTTGCAAGGACTGTACTTACTATGCAGGGAGGTAATTCAAGTTATTTTTTCCTGTTTTCATCTTCCACCTGGTCAAATGCCCTCCACACCTATTACTAAACATATTTTTATGAGGATCAGTACATGACTGACTAGTTTTAGAAATTAATAAGAAAAAAAATTAAAAGGAAAATAAAGACATTAAGTTGATTAAAAACATAATAAAAGTGTTTGACACAAATGTTTACATTTCTTTGACATATGTGATTGAAAGTAAAAATAAGATATTCAGTTTCAGTCCTTGTAACTAATATGTCATATATATATTAATTACACTTAAAATTTTAAATCATATTGCTTTGGTCTAATGTTTTGAAGGGTTACAGCAGTTTTTCCAAAACAAAACATTTAAGCCCTTTGAATCCATAAAATCCTTGAAACATTGACTTATATGCTCACAGGGAATTATGATTTTTCAAAATGTAGGAATTTCTCAATAGATAGCATTTTTTGTTTTATTGCCAACTCTATTAATACCTAAGTAACAATCTTTTTACCTGGAAAAAAATGCTTATCATGAGAGTTTCAAAGTGTTTTCTAATAAAAATAAACTGTATGTATAAGGTAATATGCATATAATAATTTAATGTGTTTGAAAAAAGCTGTTATGTCTTAAATTGCAACTCAGTAAGTGTGTGATTCAATAATCTAGGTGCTGAGGTATGGCTTAAAACGAATGTTACAATTTCTGTAAGTGGCTTATCAGTGACTAATTAAACTACTCCTACTCAGGTCATTAAGTATTAATCATTTTCTTTGTAATGTGCACCCAGAGTCTTCCTTTGAGGAGTGCAGTTCAGGAGTGAAATCCAGGAAAGGGTTCTGGAATGGCCTTTCATCTAATTTTCACAGTAGATTCCATGAGTATAGGATGGAAATGACAATGGCAAGACTTCTTGTTAAGATGCTTGATAAACATTTTCAAGCACTATTTCAAGGCCATTTTTTGGCACAATGACCAATTTGGAAATCTTCAGTCCTATTTAGTGTGAGAATAATTTTCCTCAAAAACTACAGAACTACTGCAACTCTACTGTGTAAGAGAGTTCACACAGACAAATGTTGTGACACAGTATAAACCACAGTCTTCCTGAATTGTGGATGTCAAAGGCAGAACATGACAAGTGTGGAAAGGATCCCTCCCATGTGCCAACAGAGCACAGTGCTGGTGGCAAAAATGCTCTCACAGCCCTGCAATCCAACCTGCAGTAGTAGTAGATAGAAACCAGCCATATGATTATCACTCGGTGTCTGTGTCATACAGAATTTCTGAACTGAGCAGAGGATTCAGTTTCATATATTCCCATGTAATGTTACATTGGGTTTTAAGCAGGGCAAAAGATCTCAGTCCCAAGAGCTTTGAAAGTTACACCTTGACATATTCAAGAAGGCCATCGCATCTCAAATTCACTTCTAGATGAGATATGTGCTAAGAAGGTGAGGAATGGAAAGACAAAGGAAGATGACTCAATTGTCTAAATTTCCAACCTAAATGATAATGTGATTCTATGATTCCTCGTAAAGCTACTTTTCCACAAAACCTCCCTCCAAAGATCAAAGACCTTAATGGATTTTCTGTTATTTTCACTAATGTTCAGAAGGGATGACAAATTAATCAAAATCATGCAGAGAAAACTTCACAATGCTGTTTCTGTGTTGTTTTGTGGTTTTCTCAAAGCCATATACATAAGATATGACATTTTGCATTATTGCATGATTGCATGAAGGCAAACTAAATCCAGACTAGAAGCTTCTTGAAGCAATGATCAATCACCCAAGATGTTCAGGTTTGGTATTCAGAAAAATGTAAACACACAGGCTGGCTAAAATAACATAAGAAATTATTTTCTTGCTTTATTTCTGTGCTCTGTGCTTTTCATGCATGATAAAATTTGGATTTTTTCCAAACCATTTACCCAGACCTACTTTCTAACTGTGTACTTTTAATACCCCTAAAATGAGTTTTTCTCATCTTCTCATGGAGAAGCTTGAAATTGCAGTGGAAAAGTGGACAACATTGTCAGCAGACAATTCAGTAATTGCAGATGGAAAACATCACTGTGTAAAACTCCCATGATTAAGCTGTTGTTTACAAACAAATTGTACTCTCAAAGTAAGTTTACATTAATGTTATATAGGAACAGCTAGCAGAAGCATTCCTAGAACAATTAACTTCACACCTTGTCAACTGACACAGCTGAGAGGATTATTATTCGATATTTTCAACAATGGAATTTCTTTCCTGCTGTTTTGCCTTTTAGGACTTTATCTTTTTGCTTCCCGATGCCAAACCCAACCATCTTTCTTAATGCTAATATAATAATTTATTTTTTATCACTGAACTCATTGAATTCAGACTGGTTAAAGTCTTTAGTAAAACTCAGGAAAAAAAAATCTATTGGACAACAAATGAGGTATTGTACAGTACTATTTCTTTACTGATGCTTTTGAGAAGTTTCCTTTTCCTTCGATAAGAGGACTGCTGTGGATTGCCCCCCACAGCTATCTCTTCTCCAGACTGCATCAGACTGCATCATCCCCTGTCCCTTGCCTTCTCCTGGCAGGACATGTGCTCCATCCTGTCCCATTGTGGTAACCCTCCACTGAATTAGCTACAGCTTATCAACATCTTTCTCTTCATACATGCAGGGGGGAAAAAAATCATCTACATAAATCACATTGCCACATATCAAGTATTTAATTTGTGTGTTACTGTTCCTTTCTATAAGGCTGCTTTAGTTTATGGAAAAGTGTTAGCCCATATGGACAGATAAATGTTTCAAAAAATGATAGCCTGCCGAAGAAGTAGACATTGCCAGCAGGTTAACAAAACCTCCAGAAAGGACCCTCACTCCACTCCAGGGAATCAGTTGTATTGACCCTGCAATTTTTCTCCTGAGACATCAATCAAGGAAATGGAGATTCAACAGATCACTGTCCCCTCTTCCTCATAAAGCAAAGGTAGTGAAGCTAAAAATTGATGTCAAAATAATTCGACCTTATTACCCTCCTTATCTCTCTAGGAAAAAAAAAATCTTTTCTACATTTTCTCATTTTCTACAACTGTGCATTTCTGTTTTCATTTGAATTAAAGGATGTTCATAGGCAAGGCATAATGAATAAGAATCTGATTTTCAAAAGAAGGATTTTAATATAAAGGCAACCAAGATTACTAAAATAAGACAAGAAAAATTCAGTTAATAATGTAGTGTATAGACTGGGACACACTCCTACTGGTGGTAAATTAGTTTATTCCTGAAAAAACAACCCAAAATTTCTTTCCTTTTCTTTCCAATAATCTCTTTCATTAGCTCTTCAAAGCAGATGCTCTTTGTATTGGAATTCTTCTTAAAGTTAGAATCTGAATAGGAAGGGAAAAGAACAATCCCATAAGTCGGAAACTGAAAAATAGTTTTACAAAAAACTTCTATAGAAAACCTGGCCTAAATAGTAACTTTAAATATGTGAAATATTAAAAATATGAGTTAAAAGTTTGGCTGATTTAACATTCAGAGTTCTATGCAATCAGTGCACTTAGTAATAATGATGAAAAATATAATGTATTTTAGTTTTTATTGAAAGTAATTTCACTCCCCAAGTTAAGGCTTAATGAATAATTAATTTAGGAAGAAGAAGAAAATGTACAAAACAAAACAACAACAAGCAAACAAACAATCAAACACCACCAAAAAAAGCAACAAAAAATCACCAGCAAAATATAATTTATAAAACAGAATTCAGGAAAAGAGAAATACCAATGAAATTTGCACTGTCTTGTCTCAAAAGAAAAGAATATTATGGTAAAATAAAATGCATTTCAAGCATTGATGGATTAAAGCTGTGTTTTATCTCAAGTGTTGGGATTGATTTTAGGTGCTGCAGTGTCTTCATTCCCCAACAACATGGACATATGCATACTCTTTACTTACTCTTTGCATCATCCCTCAATTTCTTTTCCTTTGGCTTTTTACAGTCAAACTCTTCATGCCCATTTTGGGAGAAAAAGTTTCAAATAGCCCCAACTGTTACAGATTTTCTGAGTTTGTTTTCTTCTCCACCTCCACCAATAATTGTTATGTTCCAGTACACTTAATTCCTGTCCATCATAATGAAAGATGAGCTGCCACCAAGTACTGCACACCGAATAATATAGAGGAGCAAAGTATCTGGCCTTGTACAAGCACCAGGGCAGTTATTTTCAGGAGAAATTAGGAGTTTGCTAATGAAGATGACATATTGAGAAGACAACTATATATTGAGGATCATGAATAACTAATCCATAGAAAAAGCAAATAAAATATGTGGTCAGGTGATCCAAAAGTGTTGTGCATAAGGGCAAAAGAAATAAAAAAAAACCAAAATATTTTTTTTATTGTGTGGTTACTTCGGTACTTAACCTCCATGTTGAGGAGCACAGTATTTTTGCCAGTCAAATGGGTTTTTAAATGAGAAGGAGACAATCACAATAGAAAGATGAATCAGATACAGAATCTGAATTACTGTCCTGAGCAAGATGTGAATGGCCTCAGTTGTACCCTGGAGGTGACTCTCGATGCTGACTATACAGAAGCTAGACAATTAGGTTAGATACACATCTAACTTAAAATGAGTAGTGTTGTTGAGATTATTCCCTTACAATTAAGTCTGTTAAACGTTTGTCAAAAAAGATGTCACGCTGACCAGACCAAATTCTAAATAATGGGCAAATGTACTGAAACTGCAAGTCAGCTTCGTCCTGCACAAGCTGATAGAGCACAAATACTTCTCTTAAGACTATTATTTTAACTTTTCTGTATTCTGTCTTTTAATTGCTCTTCAGCCAAATTTTGATTTCAGAGGAGTACTGAGATTTTTGAGAAACTCTAGGGTTTAGGTTTTGTGTAATGCTGGTGCTGTGTCACCTGCATAATTCTGGCACTTCAGCTCTTGTTAGTCATTACCTCTCTCAACAGCTTTACAGAGTAGTTGAACAGAGATAGAGCTTTAGGGGATAGTAAAAAGAATAGCAGCCTAGATCACCCCTTAAAGTCTGATTTTTGTAGCAGAAGAAATAAAAGAAGGTAATTTCACCCATAGCTTATGAATGTTATCTTTGTAGAAAGTATGACCCAGAGACTGCCTCAGATTCTGAGTGCCAGTGGATAACTCTCAATTTATTTGTCATGATGTCTTGCAGTATGTAAAGAAAGTTGAATTGAAAAGGAGTCACTAAAGCTCCATTAAAATAATTTCCTGTCTTCAAAATGAATGGTCTCTAAAAATTTAGGTTAAGTTTAATGAATATATTAGGAAATAATGGGAATAAGCTGATAAAGACTTTTTCTTCAATATAGGAAATGAAAAAAATTTAAATTTTACTTGAAAACATAAATGAAGGGAAAAAATGCAGTAGGTGATTGGTGACAATAAGGAGGCAAACTGTCTTGCTTTGTGCAAAAGTTTTAGGAGCCAGCTGAAAAGTTATATGGTAAGACACTGAGAAATCAAACATGTAAAGATGAATGCCAGTGTATTTTCCAGCATTAGACCTGTGATCTGGATGGCAGATCACTATCTAATCTGGATTCTGTGTTTATTTTTTCAGGTAGAGGACAAAGTCTGACAAATGCATTTAACCACTTGTCAGTGAAGAGAAGAATATTCTTGGGACATATTGGGACTGAAACATCACTTGCTGCAGGATATAATTTATATAATTGCTTTATTTTAAATTGAACTGACAACCCACATATACAAGTATGAGGTAGTGGGATAAAACTACTTTTCTGTCTCTGAAGAAGATCTTCTATGTGTTTTCAGTATTTATTAATGGTTCCAGGTAGTATCGGAAAAATATAACACTATAATTTTTATTAATATTTTCTTGATGCATACAGAAGATGCTATGTTCATTGTAAAGGCATTGATGAGGACTCCATTCAACTGAATTCAACTGAATAAGCCTGCTGTACTGTGCAGATGTGATTTGGGATATCTTGATTTCACATGTCTTACTGTCTCTATTTTACCACTGTCCCCATCCCCTAGAAATGTCCCTGCCTGTCTGCACTGCAATCTGCCCTAAACTGTAGATATGCTCTCTAGTGGCTTTCTCTTTTGTATTCTCCCAGGACTAAAAGCCATTGTCTCTCCCAATATGTACACATGATGTGGGACTTTGTGAACAAAATTTAAAAAGGATACAAGTAGAGATAAATACAATTAAGACACAGAAGATATCTTTTACTTTTTAGGAGGAGTTGTAAAGGGGGCAAACATAGGGGCCAAAAAAACGTGCAAAATAAGAGTATAGCCCACATATATAACGGCAGCAGAATTGCAATGCTTCCTTCTAATGATGGCTGGAAGTAAGAAGATGAATTTTTATGAATGAAAACAAAATGAAGTAATATTTCAGGTACCTCTGTAGACTCCAGTTATATCAGACTTAAGAATTCCTCTAATTTCTTGGTTCACTGGTATAGTCCCAGTCCAGCTACATCTTAGTTTCATATTGTAGATTTATGAATTGGGCTTCCCTACTTAACACCATCTACTTATTTCTGTAAAACAAAAATCTGGGCAAGTGGATTGGTTGTGAGTCACTAAACACTTTCAAAGATCTCTGGGATGTCCAGTAGGTAAACCCATAGGCCTGTCTAGAAGGTTGAGCTTCTAGAAAAGAAGCAACTCCATATGGTGTTGGACTAATTAGAACTGTCTTGACTCCCTACTCTTTCCACCATCTGTCTCCTGAATGCTTGATTATGCCTTAAGGAAACATTACCCTCTGGATCACTTGTTACTCTTAAGCATAACAGATTCCTTATATCTTTCTCATGGCCATCTGGCACTTTTCTCCATTCTCTTTGCAGGGTCTAAAGCAGTCCTTACCTTTCCTGCCCATGTAGGCTGCCCATTATGAGTAGGTTCACATGGAGATTGCATTTCTGCAGTTCTGAAATAGGAACCGTAAAGGTTGATTTAGAGGAAGTATTTCCCAGTAATACCTGGAAATTATGGAGAACACTGACCTAATATCTAGCAATCTCTCAGAAATATAGCTTCCAGTCATGCAACTTTACTACTTTACCCAAAAGGCTGAGCCCAAACACTTTCAGGGAGCTGGCAGTCATACTGGTCCACATGAAATACAATGGTTCTCAAACAATTGATTCTTATGTAGTGGAAGAAGATACAGGGAAGTATGTGGCATTTTGCTACATCATTGTCTTGCTTTTGTATAGAAATGAAGTAAGGAAAATGTAGTGGGTAGACAATTTGCAGGATTCCAGGTACCCACTAAAGGGCCTCTATCACTCCCCCCCACATCTGGAGAGAGGAGAGAAAATATAATGAAGGGTTCATAAGTTGAGATAAGAACTGGGAGATATCACTCACAGGCAAAACAAACTAGAATTAGAATTACAATTAATTGAATTTATTACTTACAAAAATCAGGACAGGATAATAAGAAGTAAAATAAAACTTTCAAAACACCTTCCCCTACCCCTCTCTCCTTCTCAGCTCTACATCCTACCCCAGAGGTTCAGGGAGGCACAGGATGGGGATATGGTCAGTTCATCACCCACTGTTTCTCCTATTGCTCAGGGAGAGGAGTCATTCCCTTGCTGCACAGTGAGGTCCCTCCCACAGGAGACAGTTCTCTATGAACATCTCCAGTGTGAGCCCATTCCACAGGCAACAGTCCTCCCCAAACTGCTGCAACATGGATGACTCTTCAACAAGGTGCAGTCCTTCAAGGACAGGCTGCTCCAGTGGGGCTTTTCTCTCCTCGAGTTTCCCATGAGGTCACAACCTCCTCTTCTCCGGCATGGGGCTCCTCCTTGGACTGTGGTTGGATCTCTGCATCCTCATGGTTCTCCACAGGCTGCAGGGGCACAGTTGCCTCACATAAGTCTGCACCACAGGCTGCAGGGGAATCTCAGCTTCAGCACTTGGAGCACCTCTTGCCTCTCCTTCTTCGCTCACCTTGATGTCTGCAGAGTTGTTCCTCACGTTTTCACTCTGCTCTTCTCTGGACAAAATTAAAACTCTGCAACAACTTTTAAGTCTTTTCTTCCTTCTTAAATCTGTTGTTATCACAGAGGCCTTATCACCATTTCTAAGCGGCCCAGCCTTGGCTAGTGGCACATCCATTTTGGGAGCTGCCAGGGATCGACTCTGCTGGACACGGAGCCACCCCCATAGCCGCCCACTACCAAAGCTTGGCCATGAAAATCCAAAACAGAAACCAAAATGAAATTTAGGGAAATCAGAAAGATAGAGTGTGGGGGAATGGGGAATGAGGACTGGAAGACAAGTAATCTGAAAAGCAAAAAGAAAAATGAAATCATAAAATGGCAAAAAACTACTTTGTATTGGTCCTGCAGTTATGAAGAACTTTTCGTAACACAATATTTGCCCAGAAGAGTGCAATCTTCTTGAACATTTAAATTATATGAAAGAGAAATTCTCCTCAAAAAAATTAAAGCAGAGTTCTTTCAACCAGTTCATATATTTCTTTAGAAAAGTTGAAAGTAAAAAATGGTGATTAACAGCTAGAAATCTCCATACTTTTAAAATTAGATGGCATAATCATAGACAAGGCAAATATCTAACCCATTTATTAAAGAATGGCTCTCAGTAACTTAGTTTTTGGATGAATGAAATAGATCAATTTCCAGTGAATTGTCTACAAGCAATATGGATAAGCCAACAACAACAACATCAAAATACTTCCCATTCTATTTAGGAGGACACCTGCTGAGATATCTCAATACAAATGCTTTATTAAATGATAAAATTGTATGACAAACAGAAGTAGACATTGAATGAATACATTGGTTTCAGAATGAATATGGTACCTGAAAAATTTAAATGAGAAATGGAAATAAAATATGGAAGAAAATGAAGATAACTCTGTCATAAGACCAAAAGAATTGAAAAGAACATGTAACTTTAACAATGCAGTTCCAGAACTAAAAAAAAAAAAAAATCTATAATTTCTTACACATTAAGTCTATTGAACAGAAAATCCTTAAAATCTGAGATGAACTGAAGAACTACTGGTAATAACCAGAGGACTTGAATAGTAACAAATTCAGCCCAAAGAAATAGACTATTACTTGAGTGATTTACAAGTGTGCTCTGAATGAAAAGTATATAAAAGAAAAAGATTGAAGAAAAAAAATTCTGCTCTTGCTGCAGAGAGGGACTGCCTTGCAGTATAGACAAACAGCATTTGAGAAAAACAATGGCTTTTGTGGGAAAGACATAGCACTTTTATGAAGTAACAGACACAGAGTCATCATTACCAAATACTTTAAGCCACAAGATTATTTTAATGAATAAAAATGGTAGAGCCCTCAAAGCCCAGAAGTAAAAAAAATGCATATGCAATGCAAGAGTAAGCTAGTGAACAAGGCAGCAGAAATCAAACAACTTTTTCTACTTCATGCAAATAAATAGGTACATTTTCTTCCTTCCTCTGCTCCCCCCGCTTTTTTTTTTTCTTTTTTGTTTTGGAGTTAGCACATTTTAAGATAAATCACATAGACAGATAAATAGACTCATGAGCACCAGTAGCTGTAAAAGTGAAGAGAATCACACACTATGGCATACAATATCAGATTTTATCCACATGGTGTAAAAAGTTCAATAGATAAGAAATGCTTATCTGTGACTTCAAGAAAAGATAAAAACACTCAAGCAACCAAAAAAACACCTAAACATCAACAAATACACAATTCCCTACTCCCTCCCACCCCTGCTCAACTACTTACAGCAGTTGTTGAAGTGTTGGAGTGTTGGTTCAGGAAAATAAGTGTCCTTTTCAAGGAAATGTTGACAAAAAGACAGTACTGCACATAGATGAAAAAGCATCTCCTATATTAGAGAAACAGAATACTGTTATCTTGGTGTATCACAGACAGAGAAAGAGCTACTACAACACAAGCAGAAAAAAAAAAAGTAAAACAAAACAGAACAAAAGCAACAAGACACTATCAAAAAAGAAGCAGTAGGATATAGCTATAGTACTGACTAGTAGTGGCAAGTACACTTATAGGTGTTGACACCATACAGAGAGATTGATGCATAAAACCCATCTATGCTTCTTCCATGTATTTTAGATAAAAGAAATGATCCTTCTTGTAAATGGACTCTTTAAATATTTGGAAATTTTCAGGATCCAAAGTTACAGTAAATAATAGTTGTGATTTTTAGAAAACAATGAGTTGAGGGGTAGTTTTTGAACAAGATTTTTCTTTTTAGTCGTATTCTGCTTTACTAATGGATGTGTCAAAGTAAAAGTGATTCTATAAAAATATTTTAGCTCCTAAGTATTCATCTAACTAAGCATCTATAAATTTTATTTGCTACCTGAAATAACTTGCCCTCACACCTGTATTTTCCGAATCCCGTACTAAGAAATTTCTTTCAATTTAAGATGAACAGAAACTGACCTCTGACATACAGTTATTTTTAAACATGAAAAGTTTGGGTGCTGGATTTATTAAGCTTTCTTGTTAGCAAAAGGAACCTCTGAGAAAATTGACTGAACGAGGCAACATTTCAGTAGAATAAAGTATATGAGACAGCATTTCAGAATTTTAGCTGAATGAGTCTACAAATATGTCCTCCCTCATTTTCACTCAGTAGGATAAACAAAAACTGTAGATCACTACCAGCTGCACATTCAGTCAGGCTAGTAACAACTTTAAAAGCACAGAAAGCACAAATGTATTTCATATGCAGGTCAGAAATTTCCTAAGGTAGAGCTGTAAAAAGTCTAGCAGCTTTAATTTGGAGTCACATACATTTTCAAATGTATTTCTGATTTATTAGTTTTTTGGGGTTTTTTTAGTTGTGTTTTTTTTTTTTTCCAGAAACCCAAGTTTTGACTTTGTTATTTGAAATCTGAAGATAAAACAGAAAGAAAAAAACAGAGAGATAGAGACTGAGATAACAAGATTAGGACTGAAAATAGCACTCAAATCTGTCAAGGACAAAAATCCCACATATTATTAGTCCAAACAGTGACTTTATAGTGTGAAAAACACTTTCTAGAGAAGTGAACCCATCAGTCCCACTGATGACTACAATTTAAATTAAACCCTGCTATATTTGTGAGACTTTTTTCATAACATGAATGTGACCAATATGGGGATTTCTTCCAAGATAATAAGATTTTTTTTTTCCACTACCTCTCTTTGGGATCTGGAGTCTCCGAGGCCTCCCCTCCCCTCCCCGGGTTTTCCACTACTGCATCCTAAACAAAGCCTTCAAAAAGACCTTTATTCATTCAAAGTCACATATCTCATCTTAAGAAGCTCACTAATTTCTCAAAACCTGGATGACTAAACCAGGCTCATAATCTTTCTTTTCTGTTTAAAGCTTTCCTTTAAAGGTTTCATGCTACCACCGTCAGTCATCCAGAAACAGAAGTCTCCTTTGATACCCTCCCTCTCCATTCCCTACAGCTTTTGTATCATAACCAAACCCTTTTACAACTTGCTCCACATTTTAAAAAATCCCTGCATACATCTACCCACATATATTTTTGGGTTTCTTCTAAAATCTGTCATTCAAAGTAATTCCTCAGCTTAAGAAAATACATTTTTCAGGGTTCCTCTAACATTAATACCTGTAGTTTTTGTTGTTTAGGTTTAAATACATTTGTATGTATACATATATATATATATATATATATATACAAACATGCACAGATTATTATATCAATAGAAGAATAGAAACAGTGTCAATAGAAGAATAGAAACAGTGTCAAAAGAAGAATTGATTATCTGTTACACATGAAAAAATCATATATACATCACCTAAAAGAGCTATGAAACTCTATGTTGGTTGTAAATTTGACTATACATCTACCCTTTTTACCTGATCAGTGCACATAATCTTTGAGCTTAGGTTTTTCTTTATTCTTCGACTATCATTTATGTTTGTATTCACTCTAATATACCCTTGTAGTACAAGGACTAAATCTTTTCCATAAAACATCTAAAAAATTTCAGCTGTTTCAGAAGAAAATATATAGCTGAACTTGAATTTCTATTTGCCAAAAATTTTCTCTAATAAAAAGAAAGTAGTATAACAAAAAAGAGTAGCACATCTACTCTCTAGCTACCTCAGAAGGCAAAAGAGAAAGAAGACCCTGAAAACTTCCATGGAGCAGAGATGATTCACTATGAATTGTTTGTTCACTTCTAATCTCCAATTTTTGAATCTTTTTCTCCACAATAACAACAAATATTATTTTTCTTATTTTTTAAACTGTCTGCAGACTCTTATATCAAAACACAGCTTTCTAAACTCCAACTTCATGTTTTTTTTATTTTTGCCAACATCCAGTTGCCTTCAATTTTCTTCAAAAAATCACCTCCTGTAAGAAAAATGCAGAAGACATCTCAAGTGAATCAGTTAAATTAAACAGCAATTGTATCTCTAAATCCAATTCATATGGGACCACTAGCTACAACTTTAGAAGCATTCAGAGGTAAACAGAAATTAAACATCACCAAACAGTATAATTATTCATTTGGAAGATCCTTTCAAATGGCTGAAATCCTCTCTTCCTCTTTAAAGACACGAAATTAATAATAACAGCTGGTTTGGATACAGCCCTGTTGATATTTGTATGACGTCCCATTATTGTGAATGGGGTCTGGCTTCCTGCCAGATCCTGATGTGGCTGCAAGCTGTTTCAAGTGCCAGCTAGTATGGAAGCTGTCAATCAAAATATGCTTCCTTTATCACCACTGTGGTATTTTATGAAATATCAGAATGAGATGCCACACTTGCATCTGCTCCAGCATGAAATGCTGTGTATCACCCAGGTGTGGAGCCAGATCCTTTTGAGTGCTGTGCCCATGGGTATGCCAACATCAGGACCACCCTTCAGAGGCTAACTTTCCACTGGGTAATTTGGAATCTTATCAAAAGCCCATTGAAGTCAAAGGAAATATTCCCATTGATCTCAGAGGGCTTTGATCAGGTCTATGGTGAGTATGTACTTTAGCAGTCTTTTAGTGCTCTTGCAACATGCACAGCCAAATGAATATACTTAATCTTTTGAGTAGAAATATGAAAGTCAGCACAGTTCAGCTGACCAGAGTCAGAAGTCACAAGGGGATTTAGAATGTGGAATTTGTGACCTCAAAACCTTTTTTAGCTGCCAAAGTTCAACCTTTCAACAATTCCTTTAAACGAAGAATATTCACAATTGCCTTTGCCTCGTTGCTGTTAAAGTTTGTCCATTCCTGTGTTTCTGATGGTGAGGCCACCATGACATTTAAGTTATTGTTGTGGCATAAGGCTCTGACCAAAGCCGTTTTCTAGTGACCAGTTCCACCTAAAACCCACCAGCCCTTATGAAATAGATTTTTTTTGCTGAGCACAGAGGCAGGTTTCAATGTGTGCTCATACTATGGGTAGCTCTCCCTCATGCTTTTCTGCACATGATCAGTTTGTTTCACAGGTGCAAATCAGGAGTAAAAACGTCTCTGGTCAAGAGTTTTTATTGTGGGTCTTCCCACTGGCATTGTTTCAAACCCCATTGTTTGACTAGAGAGGGATTTGATTATCACCCACTTTCCCTCAACATTTTGATTAAGTTCCAGTTACTGAATTAATATGAAGAATGGGCATAGGCAGTCCTTTCCTGGCCATGGTTTAGAGAGGACATACCATTGAACTCCTGGCTATTCCAAGGTGGTTTTCCTCCAAGCAGAATGTTGTTTAATTGAGAAAAGCCTCTCTCCCTCAAAAGTATTCCAGGGAACTTCTATCTCAGATGCTGATCTCTGTCAATCTCTTTTCAAATAGCATGTGTGGGAAGTTACGAATTTGGCAGTAAGGTGTAAGAAGAATATTGCAGCAGATGTCACTTTTGTGGTTTTATGTTGTGTTTACCTTTGGACTTGCCCCAACTCTTTCACCTTTAAAGCTACACTCTTTGGGACAGTTCCCTTGCACTGAAGTGCTGCAAAGGCTAGAATTAGGTGACCTGCTAAAGAGCTGGAGGAGATGTAAAGACTCCTAACGAATGTGTTTAACATTGCTTTTATAACCAAGATTATTTCAGAGTTGCATTGATATCAGACTTCTCTGAGAACAGAAGTGGGAATTCATGCCTCTAGCTGGAGTAGACTTTAATCTTTCTTTAATGAAGTGACCTAGTAAGAAAAATCTAAATGAATACAAGGTATTTACTGGCAAGATACAATAGCACTGACTCTCCTCCTGAAGTATTATGCAAGGTAATGCCCATAGGCTCATCAATTTAGTGATATTGCTGGGGTATCTAATGTGGAAATAAACGCATATATTTATGCCTATGTTTTTGAAAGGAAATTTTAAAATTATCTTTCAAGATTGCTCTCTATAACTATCTACTGACTACACACTTAGAAACTGCAAAATATGTCCTGGAACCCAGAACCAGAATCAGCACTGTTGAACACAACTCCAAGAGCCACGTCAGTAGCACATTATATCTGAATAATAATAAAGTGTGTAGGAAAGCATACACTATGGTCAGTGTTACAGACTTGTCATAAAAATAGTGAAAGCTCTGGGGCAAAGTAACTGGTAGGTATTTGTCATATCAGAAGCAAAGCAATAATTTCTATAGCAGATCATTACTCACATAAGGTAGTTAATCACAGACACAACTCCCTACAGTTTCTGAACTTTTTCTGATAGTCTTGTATTCAAATAGATATAGGAGAAATATTTCAAAAGCATCAAAGTGTCTTCAGGGCTTGAAGGAGACATTTCAGAAGTAGTTCATAGACATTGGGCTTTTAAGGTCCCTAAAATAAAGGATGCACATCACCCAGAGCATTTGGGAGTGCTCAGACCCAACCATGAAGCCAAACAGTGTAACTTTGTCTACAACATAGTACTTGAAAATATGTGTAGAGCTCTTAATTCATTCTGTTGAGAAGGACTACAGTACTACTTGTAGTCTTTTACCTGAAAACTTAAAGTTGTGTCTCTGTGTGGTGAACTTTGTAGAGCTCACTGTTTGGGAAATAACTCTTGCTTCGAACATTTCTGACTGATGAAAGTTTTGACAAGGGCTGTGTTTAGGAGTTTTTTTTGTAAACACTACAGGTATAGGAAAAAAAAAGTCCTTAAAAGAATCCTGTGATTTGGAAAAAAAAGTTTTAACATGAACTGTTATGATGGAAAAGAGCTTTATTTGGTTCTGCTTTCACAGACTGTTGTTTATTTTTATTTTTTATTTTTTATTTTTTTAAGATCAGGTATTTTGTCTCCAGTTTGGTTTGGTTTTGACTTTTTCCTGTGTGTCTTAATTTTTGGGATTTAGTTTTGATTTTGGGTTTTACTTACAGATCAGGGACTGTGAGATTTTAGGGGCTTATACACAAATTTTAACCACTAGAATATTTGGAAATCTGTGACAGAATCCAAAGTCTGGCATAAAGCAGTGAAGTACTATCTACTGGTCCTTTACCATGGAAACAGAGGGATAGACAGCTGTGTCAATGTTGCCATGGTGAATAAGGTGAGATTAGTTTGTGGCTGGCAAAAAAGAACAGGCATGTTCCAGACTGGTAATGCTATACTCACCTGAAGGAACATGATTGTTTTATATGGAAGAAATTGGTCCTTGTAGCAGTAGAAGCACATTTGTACAAAACCGGTCTCTCACTGTACACCACTGGAAATTCTGCAGACAAAATTTCTGAGTATTCCAGTGCCAGAGATTGATCTTTGCAGTTCATGGGTTTGGGTCCAGGTGAACTTTGAGGCTTTTGTCATTTATTTTGAGGGGGAGGCTGTATGAATGCTGTAGCAATAGAAAGTGATAAAATATTTAACCAAGTGACTAGCTGCACTAAATCTGATGTAGAAATTCGCTATCTGCTTTGCAATCAACATTTCATTTGCGATTCTTGTATTGAATTTGTAGTAAGAAATTGCATCTTTTCAGCTCTGGTGATCATTTAGAACAGAGCCCCATCTTTCCTGATGCTGCTTTTGTAAAGAGAGTTACAGACAGTCAGGCATGCTTCCATAAAAATCCCTTTGTTCCAGCACAGAAAACTTTATTCCATAAAGATGAACTTCTGGCACTTTGCTACAGATGATGAGGCATAGCCGTGTATTCATTAGTCACGGAATCTAACACACAATCACAAAACAAAACAGAAATCATTTTATCCCCCAAGTGGTCAAACCCTATTCAGTGTTCAACTGTTATTTATCTGTCTATCCGGGATTGTGTCATTCCTTACTGCTGCAGCTCAGTGACTTTGTGAGAGGAGGATATTTGTCTTTAAAAGTTCTGGTAATGGATTGTACATTGGAGTACAAGGGCATCCTAGGGGAGAGAGAATCTGTGTGGAGGATTACTCTTTTCTTAAGTAAACATGCTACATCTTATCTAGAAAACTTATCTAGAAAATTTTACTGTCAAACATCTGCAACCATTTAAGGCTTTACCTCTTTCTTTCCTTGTATTAGTACGTTCAATATCAATGAAAAATAAGAAGACAATGAAGTATCACAGTTAAACCCAGGGCTGAAATGGCAGCAATAGCATCTTCCTTTCACTGCAGGAAAGCAATTGAAGAAAGACACAGCTGTCAACAACCCTAAGGTTAAGTCACTAATTTGAATGCCAAAACTATGTATTTAGGTGCTTAATCTTAAAATGTTTTTCCATTCTATGTATTTAACACATTTACATTTAATAAAGCATCTCTTTGACCTATTGTAGTTCTAAGTCTTTTTAAGAAAAAAATTATTCTTGTTCATTGACACCTCTATCTAAAAAATACAGAAATTCTCCAATATTTTTAAGGTGATGAAAAATATGAATTATCTGCACAGTAGTTCTATGAATAATTGTACTGCATAAGTCCATTAAAATATAAAAATTATGTCCTTTTAAAGCAGAACATTGTGAAAGACCGTGCAGTTTAATAATCTCTTGAACTAATATAATTTAGTCTGGGCATTGAGTTTGTATTTTTGAGCTGAGAAATGTAGGTTTTTGAAAATCAACAGATCTACAAATGTGTATCAGAGTTCTTGAATGTTTTTCTTTTTTGTCACCACAGATGGTGCAGTTGATTTAACTGGAACTTTGATTTAAATATCTGAATTTTATACAGTCAATATTGAATCCAGGCTCTCATTTGCGTCATATAAAAGTAAGACTATTTTTAATGATGGATTAAAGTTTCTTCTCAAATAAAAAGAGAAAATGAGAAACTAACAAGAGTAATCTATTTCCCCATGCCAGAAATGGCTCCATGTCTTCTGCTTTGTATCCACAGATTCAGATATCATACAGTGAAATTTCTTGTTAAATTGTATCTGGCTAGTACTGAAAACAGAACTTGAGAGGTTATGATTTAAAAAAAAAAGAAAAAAAATCACAGCACTCAAAATTAGACATTTTACAAAAGTGATTTTTGCTGAGGGAAGTAAGTCTACAGTTGTAATACAAGATAATGTGAGCAGATGTATTAAAACCCTCTATATTATCTAAATCTACTACATTCTTTGGCTACCACCTTGGGGCACAGTTCGATTTGCTTTTTCTTGACTTTAATGTGAACTTAATGAATTACTGCTTCCTCTCCTCCTCTTCTCATTTCTGCTCCAGAACTGATCTCAGGTCAGCCCCACAGCCATTTTTGCCAGCACTACTGAGTGAGTGGTACACCACCAGTGATGAATAGTAAGCTATGAAGAAGGGTTGGGGGAAAAAAAATAATCTCAGGCCAGTTTTGCCTCTAGGATTTCTGGAAATGAAGATCCTGGTGTTGATTTTCATCTCAGATCACTTCAGGACATTACACTACTTTTTTCAGGTTATGTTATGAGGATATTACATATCTTCAGAGCACAGAAAACCTTTTGAAAACTTATTAATGATTCCCAATAAGTTCTGGGGAAAGAAATACCAATATGGGAAATTAAAGTCTTTTATTAAAAATTAAAATAGAATTATTTCAACTACAAGCCTATGATGAGGTTAAAAATAGAAGCCTGAAACAAAAAGGGAACAATTATGGATTTTTTTTTAAAACTGAATGAAGACAGAATTTCTTGCAAGGAATATGGAATGAATTAAACATTTGTGAACATTGTGAGGATTTTTTTTTAAAGCTTATTATTCATATGGCTTTTTTTTTTTTCTGTTGGTGCTATAACTGTTCACACATAGCCTTCATCAACGTAACTGCTATACCTAAATAACTTAGTACATATCGGTAGAAGTTCATATGTAGAACTGCCTATAAAATCAAAATAAGTAGCGATGTTATGTCATTTGGCCTGCCCACTGTTCAGAGATTTGGTGTCTGAATCCTTTGAAACCACTTCAGAGTGCTGTTGAGCACACAAATATTTTTGAGTATCCTGCACTTGGGTTAATAGCTGATTTTTCTCCTCAGTTCCTCCAGAAGTCTGTAGTGCACATCTAAAATACTACAGGTTTGGAGATCAACACTGGTGAAGTATTTCCCTTGACTGTCTTTGAGTTTTTTTGTAGGATTCTATCTTTCCTCATAAGCTGGGCTTAGTCAGATATCTACATACACTGTGGTATCTACAGAGATTTTCAAGTCAATGGGCTAAGGTTTTGCTTTCCCTCTGAGAAAAAAAATCTCATTTTAGAGGTGTAAATCTATTACTATAAATTGCATAGGCTCTTTATCTGACAGGCATGTCCATGGATATCCATGCCATGAATGGCATGTGGTATATCAATGTGGAGCATTCCAGAGAGAAGTCCTACCCCTGAGAGACCCAAGTCATGCTCCATGTAACACCAGGATTTAGACACCCAACACTTCAGTGTGTTCTGCCAAACTTGATCATCTGTGTCTGCAAACGCACTTTCTGACTTAGTCACATGGACCACCAAGTCATCCTCACTTTTGTATTTATATTCCGCCCTCGCTAAACAAATTTATCATAGATGCTCAGAAGGGCAGAGGAGGAATGCACTGCCAAATGTCTTGCCTATAATGAAATCTTCATATATGAAACTACAGAAAAAATACTCAATAACTGATTTACTGATGGCTGAAATACATTGCTTATCCCCCTTTTCTAGTAAAATGTCAAATTATATAGCGTAAAACATGGATGTTATGAAAATGGGTGTATAACATGGAAGTATAAAGGTGAAAAGAGAATGAAACTTAATACTTTAATAATACATTTATCTACATAGTCTCCTTTTTTTTTTTCTCTCCCCTGTCTTTTCCAAGCAGCTCTGATGCTGCTTTTCCCAATTTCTTGTGTGTTTCACATTTTCAAACATCTGAATAAAAGAGGTCTATGGTTTGATGTCCCAATTGACTACATTTTAATTCCACTTGATTCCTGGTATCAGTTTATATAGTAACATTTAACATACTCTCTAATCATTTGAAGCCTTGTACATGTGTACTTGCCAAGATGTTGACCCAGTAATCCAAATATTGACTGCAGACATAGTGACTTTATATGTTGTATTAACAACTGGAGAGCTATACACCAGTAATTTAGAGCTTGGCTACAAGAAGGCAAAATGCAGACCTAAATATAGCACTCCTCCCTAAAATGCAAACCTAAATATAGCACAACTTTAAGGATAATATAAATAAATATCCTTAAAATTATGTACCAAATGTGATTTTCAAAAATCACAAAAGCTGTTAAGTAAATAAATCTTAAATTTTCAAAGGAAATTTTTTATTATTTTTGATGGAAGACTTGGACAGATCAATTTGCTGCTGTCTGCAGTTCAAGGATCATTTTTATTTGAAGTCTTTTTACTTTAAAACTAAAACAGAGTCCTTTATGTCCTGCCCTGTAAGTCCCTGGAAATCTACCTTATTATTACTGGGCTGTTGCTTCCTCGTAAAAAAGTCTCAGAACTGTGATGATTACATGAGACTTGAGAAATCTAGGTTCAATTTTCAGCTATTTCCCAGGCTTCATATCTCTTTTCCAATATATACACATCTTCATTTTCCTTATCTAACTTTAAAGTCAGAAGATTTTATCTGAATTTTCTATATAGATTCTCATAATGGTTGGCATATTCTGTCTAATATTATAGGAATTGTCCTCTGGAAGTGCTTCTTTTCCTTTCTGTAGTATAATGATTAATAAAGATTGATTTTGTAGCTTAGGCAACTAAGCTGAAGATCTAAATTTAGGAATATGAGCATATTCCTGAAAAAATATTATTTACTGAGGAAATCTTGATTCTAACCTAAGCAAGGTGACATTTTTTTGAATCTAAGACTGAGAAGGGTAAACATAATATAATATTTTTGTGAGGTAGTTTTCAATCAATAAATGTTTTTCTTCTAGATATGTCTAATTTTCTTATTTAGCATTATTATTTATGCATATGTATGAGTGTTATTTGTATGTGTATTCCTTTTGTTTGTATTATTTATATTATTGGCAATTGTTTGCATTAATTTTTGCTCAACACCATCTGTCTGTCAGTATCCATCTGCCATCTCTAGATTTAGACTTAGACTGCAAGATTTTGGAGCATGATTCATCTTTTTGTTCCTGACCCATTACAAGTACTCTTCTACTTCCTACAATGTCTAGGAAGTCTACTTCTGAAGTACTGGCCCACTTAAAAAGGTGGCCTACAACCAAAGAATAAAAAATTCCAAAAGACTCCAAAGTGGTGGGATAACAAGTACAGATACACAGATGACAGTACAGGGAGGCAATGGGACAAAGTTAGCTAGGTACTGTATTACAACAACAGCCTTCTTATTATTCATGTTTTTGTAGACATAATTAAAAAAAAAAAAAATTAAGTGAAACTCCTCTCAGTGAGAGGCATGTCTCAGCACCAGAAAAAAATGGTGCTTACTCAACAATAGAGTGAGCTGGGGAGTGAACTTCAAATAAGTGATGGGAGTTACATCATAGAAAATGGAAAAGGTCATGGAAAGCTTCTAAAATTGAAACAAGTCACTTAATTTGTGCCATAAAGGAGGACTAAGAAAATAACACATAACTGAGCAGCAAGATGATCAAAGCAGTGAGATAGGAAAATGGTATTTGCAGCAAAATTTCAAATGGCTGTCAGAAAGGCAAATCAACAGGGACTGCAGCCAGAGAGGTAGAAAGTACAGTCATGAGGCAGGAAGCAAAGGCAATTGAAAATGCTTTGGACATTTAAATATGATTTCATTACACAGAACAAACTGCAATTGCTGAAGTAGAAGAGACATGGAAACAGTAGGCAAGACAAACTTCTGGAAAATCTACATTGTTGGTCATATTTAAACATTTTTAATAGAAGAAAATAATTAGTTAGCAAAAATTCTACTCTGTATGCAGGGGTTTGTTGCAGAAGTACGTAGTGAGATCCACTGCCTGTGCACATCCCTAGCAGCCTGATGACCATTTCTTGATTCTGATTCTTTTATGGGCAGACCAGACGAAAGTGGCAGCCTGAATTTCTTAGATATTTTAGCTGTCCCAGTGTCTTCAGTAATTCATAAGATTTTCCATTCCTTCCATGCATTAATTAAATTTGTGAGCCATTTTGAGTTAAATACAGAAACTGAGTAAGAGACTTAGTAAAAAGATACAGCTTTACTGTACTTACCTGACATATCTCCTCTTTCTTGCTACATTTATTTATGATAAAGGACATGTGAAAATTATTTTTGTAGGTCTTACATTCACTTATTCATGAATCCCTTGTTCACGTTCTGTTTCCTCCCTGAATAGCAGAATCTGCAAAGGACAGAGTTCAGAGATAGTTTACAACAGTTATATGTAGAAATGTTCAATAACAAAAATTAAACAGCTCCCCTCACCACATTCTAACTATCATCTCATAATCCTGAATTTTTTCTTTCTTATGGACTCCTAATTAAAAATATAGTCAAATCTGCTGTAAATGTACTGGACTGAGAAATAGGTGTTTTTTTTAGCTTCAGTGCACAATAAAGCAGAGTCATATGGGTGTTTAAAAGCAGAAAACACAAGGTTAAGGTCTTGACTCTATTGATTCAATCCTCAGGAAAAGGTGAATCTGAGCTATATCACAGAATCACAGAATTGCTGAAGTTGGAAGGGACTTCAAGATCATCTCATCCATCTTCCTGATCAAGCAGGGCCACCTAGACCTGGTTACACAGGATCATCTCCAGACATCTTTTGAATGTTTTAAAGGATGAAAACTTCACAACACCCCTGGGCAACCAATGCCACCTTCACACTGAAAAAGTGTTTTCTGATGTTTAGACTGAATCACCTGTGTTTCAGTTTATGCCCATTTCCCCTTTTCCTGTCACTGGACACCACAGGAAACAGCTTTTTCCACCCTTCTTTCAGCCATGTTTATATGTTATTAAGATCCCCAATGAGCTATCTCCTCTGTAGGCTGAGCAGTTTCAGTTTTCTCAACTTTTTCTCAAATGAGAGGTGCTCCAGACCCTTAACCATCCTAATGACCCTTCTCTGGAGTCTCGACATGCCTCTCTTCTACTGAGCAATACAAAGCTGGACGGAGCACTCCAGGTGTGGTCTCACCAAGTGCTGAGTATGGGCCAAGGATTACATTCCTTGACATGTAGGCATCATTTCCAATGCAGCCCGGGATGCCAGTACTGTTGTGAGTGTCAAAGACACCATTTTGGTTCATGGTGCCCAGCTGGATCCCTAGGTCCATATCTGCCAAGCTGCTTCCTAAGTTGGATGGCCCCAGCTTGTAGTAGTGCATGGAGTTGTTCTTCTCCAGGTGCAGGACCTGGCAGGTCTCCTTATTAAACTGACCCCTGGCAAGCAGCAATACTGTCTAGTCACTAGTTTTCCATCCAGCCCCCTTTCCAAAATTTTCATTTACATTGATGGTGGGGGTGAACCCTGACTGCTGCTATTCTGCATATGGTGTGTGAAGCTTTTCAAGCTGCTGAGTCTCAGTGACTGTCTTTTTCCTTTTCTTCTTCTCTGATGCTCATTTCTGCTCTTAATTCCTCCACTTGTGGGAACAGCTCCTCCATGATGGCAAACCTTCCCCACAGGATAGAAGTGCATCTCTTGTGGAATTCCTTCCATCCTCAAACTAGTAGAGATGATTCTGCTGCCTGAGACTTAGTTTGTGTTGAAGTCTCTACCCTTGCAGGGACAGCTGCTCTAACACCTACGGAGGAAAGTGTCCTACGTCGTTACCACCATGTGTGAGACTAGTACAGTAACAGAATTTCAAATGAGGCCCCCTTTGACACCCCCTTCTTTTATCCTTATGCTCACACTGCAGTGTGTGTTGGCCTTCTCTGTTAGCTAATGTTAGCACATTAAATCCATATATTCCAAATCTCAGGTCATCAAAAGATACAACTGTTCCAAGCATAATTCAGAATATAATTTTGTATTCTTGAAACATTAAAGAAACCCTTGCTGCTTAGCTTTGCATTGGTCTCTTTCTGTTTCTCTTACTATTACTAGACTTTGTATAAGAAAAGAATCTGTTCTTCACAACTATGTCTGAAAGCTCACTGAGAAGCTCAATTACTTTGATGCTTAGAACAGCTTTAAGAGTGAGTTTTCATACCTATATATCACTAAGTTAGCAGTGTGAATCCATTCATTTCAGTCTTTTCTTAAGCCTATTTAAAGAAACTTCTAAGTCTTGTCTCTTCCTACTGAATCCTCAGCCTCTGCTGTGTCACTGAGTGTTTGATCACCTGGGTGACCACAGGTCCTGGTCACCCCAGGTCCCTGAGCCCTTTGTTATGCAAAAGGTCAGCAGTTTACAGCCTCTTGTTGATGTTGAAAACCTAGAAATAAAACAACACACTTTTGAGACAATATTAGTATAGGAGGTAGTATAAAGGCTTGTCTTTATTGGAGGCATCCAAGGAGCAGATAAGAAAAATGCCCACCCCTGCAGGGGGTAAATGCAGTCTTGCATGTCTAGAAAATTAGCATAACTGACAAAAATCTCCCATTATAGATATAAGTGGTGAGGTAATTTTTCCTCGGTTCTGAATCCTTTTCTAAATCCTAGGAACTAAACTTTGCTTATGAAAAGGTGTCTTGAAGACCTGGTTTCAACCTGGACTCCCAGGAAAAACCAAGATAGGATAGGGGCCTTGGAACCCCAGCTTGGAGCCTCCNTAGGAGGTAATATAAAGGGTGGTCTTTACTGGAGGCCTCCAAGGGGCAGATATGGAGAAATTCCCATCCCATATGGGGAGAATACAGATTTATAAATTTAGAAAATTAGCATAATTTACAAGAATACAAAAAAAAAAAGCACAGGTTTTGAAGTAATTCCCCCCTTCAGGTCCCACTTCTTCTGTAGCCCCCTTTTAGATAGGAGCTAACCTTTGTTTATGAAAATGTGCCTCAAAAATCTGTTTTCAACCTTGGGTCCCAAGTACAACCAAGATAGGCTAGAGCCTTGGACCCCCTGGGGCTTGAAGCCTTGGGAGTGTGTTTTGTCCTTCTGCTTATCAGGATAAGGAAAAGATAGGGAAAATTACTGCAGCTATAGGAACTATATAATTCAACAACAATAGTCTACAGAGCTATATATATATATGAAGGAAATATAAAAGCAAAAATCATTCTGGCATCATTGTCTCCAACCACCCAGAGCTCAACCTGCAACTGGCTCTGTATCTGCACCCTAAACTGCCTACACTGAAGGTATTCAACAGAAGAATTTTAATAAGGTAGAATTAAAATTCCAGTAAAAGAAACAATAAAAGTCAGTAAAATGGGATATTAAGTGTAGTAAAAAAAAAAAGGAAAATTAAGGGAAAATAAAATGTCTAAAAATCTGACTTATGATAAAACGTACAGGAAAGTTAAACACCTGGAGAATTAAACAGACTTTTCATCCAAACTAAGTAATTCCTGCTTCTGTAGACTTGTGACTCTCTCACCTTCTTTGCTGCTAAGTACAATGTAAAGCATGCTTACCAAGCCCACAGGTTGTATGAATTGTTGATTCATTTTTAAATCAAGGGATATTTTTCTCTTTATAAATAATAAAGCATACAGACAGGTATTTTTCTATTGAATTTGCAGAGACACATATGAATTCTTCAGTGCTACCTCAAGATATGATGAGATGGCAACTTCCAGATCATTTTCTTCCACTAGAATATTCATTATGCAGAGGATCTCCAGCTAGAGTGCTGAAGGGCTGACAGTGTGATGTTTGCAAACTTCAGTATGAAACCTTGCGATGTCTGTGGCTTCCTTCAGCCCTCTGCCTAGAGCATGCAGATGGAGAGGGCCTCACCTGTGTTACAGAGCTGACAGCTGCCATCACTACCATCATGAACCCCAGTGCTACTTCTGCCGCTGAGAAGACCAGTTCTCTGGATGAATGAACACAGTTGTTTCCAAACAGGGATATTAAGGTGACAGAAAGGCTTTTGGAGATATGGCTGTGGAGACTCAGCCTTCATCCTGAGCAAGGGCATTGCCATTCCTCTTCACCTCACTCCCGGCAAGAATAGGCCACTGGATCCACAGGCCATAGCAGAAGATTTCTGAAATTTTGCATCAGATATATACATCAGATTGTTTTACTTTTTAATTTCCTTCTATTTTCTTCACATTTCTTTATCATAAAATGCCTACTACTAACATTATCTACCTCTCTCTACTGTTTTAGTGAGAATATGTTCTCCTCTGAGGGACAAATGGGAAATTCAGATTTTATTAGCTGGACAACTGGATGATGGGTTTTGTCTGAACATCACTTGAGATCCAGAAAGTCCATGCATGGAAATGGTTATAGGTTCTACAGAAGATAGATATCTTTCTGGACTGGCAACTGGACGACAATCAGGCTAATTTGAATTCACTCAGATGGAACTAGATGCCCATGTTCAGATAGCTGAAAGAGTTGGAGAGAATTCAACTGCAGCAGTAGGTTTTTACTGGAGGGAGTTTGTATGTGATGAAAGTAGGTTTCCTAAATGAGTGTTATGATTTGTCAAGAGAAAGGAGTTTACCTTGACTGTCAAGTGATGTCACTGTGCTGCCTCTGAAAATCCTGAACCAAACTCCTGCTTCTAGTGAGATGAACATGCATCTCAGCTCTTGGTTTCCTCTCATTTAGTTTTAAGAACTTATTTAACTCACACCAGAAGAGTAAAAGAGGGATGAGATATAAGCGATTGGATGTATGGGAAAGTAGTAACGTAGAAAAACATTGGTTAGAAACCCTTGAGTATTGCAAATAGATGCAATTTGTTACCCTAAGGGAAGGTTTTACAATTAGGGGGATAAATCTGGGCCATTTTCGTGAACATGGGTAATGACTGGCATATGGAATTGTAAACCTTAATCCTCTGTTAGGCTGTTGTGTCTGTACGTCAGTTGTGTATTTTGTTTCCTTCCTGCATTCAATACAGTTGCAATTGGTTCATCTTCCACTTCTGCTTTACAAACTAATCTAACAAACCCTATGATTCATGAGAGAATGAGTTGGGCTACCTTCAAGACATGAAACTAGATGACACGGAGTCTTATGGTCATTCTCATGTGGGATTTACTAAAGCACAAAGCCTTACTATTGCAGGAGATCAACTTAATTGCTGTCATGAAATGCCTTCTTTTATCACACCAGGGAAAGTTGTATTAATATAACTGATGTCTTCCTCTTGAATGTAGAATAATGGTTGTTAGAATACATTATCTAATCTTTATCAAACCTGAACAAACTCCTTTGGTAATTTTATTTCTTGTTGTTTTACTAGTAAGAACAGTATGAGATCAAGTGCAGAAACTGAAAGAAGACAGAGTAAAGGTAAAAACTAGAGTTCAGTTGTGGTACATGGTGAGAGATGAAATTTAAATCAATATAGATTGAGACATTAATAGCTTCTAGGGAGAGATTATGTGATTCTTGGGACAAACCCCTAATAATTTATTTTATTTGGTTTTTTCCTCCACTAAAGAGACACTTCATGGCATGCGGATGCATAATAAAAGCATGCATATACTAATTTAAAGAAGAAAAAGAATATACTTTTTGCGTGTGTGCATGCTTATGTGTGCATGTTTTTTATATTTCATATACATAAATATAATTACACCTAAACACATTATTTGTATATTTAAAAATTTGGGTATTTAAATTTATAAGCAAATGTGTATTTGTATGATATATAATGGAAAAATATAATGATGTCTCTTGGGTATATATTTATAATATATAAAGTTTAGTTTCATAGCACTGATGAATCTGAGCATGCTCTTGAAAGGCTTATGATCTCAATATTCAAGGAAGGTAAAGAAAATTAGTAGCAAGCTAATAAGAATTTTTAAATAAAAAAAAAGACAGAGTGTTCAGTGTGTCCTTATTTACTTTTCACATGGTAACCTCACCGCCCACTCTCCTTTGTCTTACTGCCTCACCAAGTCTGCTGCAGAGTCTTGATTTATGACAAGTTCTCTCCTGTTTTATTACCAACCGTGAAGAAACACTGCCTCTCTTTCAACACTGCGTGCTTTAAAAAAAGTCAAAAATAAGCAACTTACTATATTTGTCCAACACAAAGTTCCCAGTACTTCCTACCCTGTAAGAGTGGGAGAATTTCTCTTGTGCCCCTTACAATACTCCTATATACAACTGCAGTTTCTTATACCTATGTGCTCAGACACACAGTATTATTATACTGCACAAATAAATGATAAGCCTACAAATCACATGATTCCAGTGTGTTTTGCTATAAAATAGATTTATTAAATACAGACTATCCTCTTCTTTTGATTACTAGTCATTTAGCCCGTGAAGCAGTCCTTGAAAGGGAAGAGAAAACATATGACAACTAGTAATTTGCAAGAGCTGGATCTGCTTCAGTGAACAATAGCATTACCTGAGATAGTCTCGAGGTCCAATAGTGAGCTCATAGGTCAGACAATACCAGACCTTCAAATAACAGAATGGCTTCTCTCAGGCACTTTGTGTTTCTGTAAAAGTCTGTGTGTCATCTTGCTCAAACAACTAGAGAGAAGGCAGGAAATACAGAGAATGAGGAACCTGTAGAAGAATACAATGGAAGGAAAAGAAATAATTTTAATCTCTCTGGACCTAACTAATTATTAAGAGGAAAAGACTAATGCCTCCAGTTTAAGTAAATCATTAGTAATTTTCTGCACTAAGAGAAATAGCTGAGTTCACAGGGAAGTTATAAAGATTTAAGATCATAAGTGCCTAAGTGCGAAGTAAGACATAGTGGGAAAAACTCTTAAAAAGCAAATGCAGTGACAAAACTCGCTATTGCTTTTAATAGATAATAAATGGGACTCCTTTGAGTTAACTTTTCACGTGTACATTTCAGGGATATGGCAAGGCTTTTTTTTTCAGAAGACTTGGGTAGGGAGGGATATTAACCAGAACAACAATAATTTAAATTATTCTGCAAGATATGGCAGGGCTATAATGAAATACTACAGAGAGTTATGACTTCACCGTGCAGATATTGTGTGTATGTAACACAAAAATTTAAGGGTCTTTTAATGTTAAAATTAGGGAAAAATGAAGCAGAAAAATTTGACACGTGGCTCTTATAATGAAGATGCACCTGATACGCCTTTAATAAATCTAGATTCCTTTATTAATACAGTAAATACACTTAGTAGAAGCATGATGATAAGAAATGCACTGTCATTGTTATTACATTAATCCTTGAGAAAATGTAAACAGGACTAAATGGAATTATGTGTCTACCTACAAAGACAGGTGGGTTGAAATCTAATTAATTTCCTTTATACTTCAAGCATTTCTTGAAATTAACTGAAAGGTAACATGAGTGCTCCTGAAAATTCTTCTAAAAATACTTACTGAAAATAAATTTAAAATGCTAGCACTCTTTGTGCTACTTGCAATATTTCTGTGGGTTGTTTCTTGCCATTTTTTCTATTCAGTCAAGACATAGAAGAACTCTATATGTTTTAGGAACTTTGTCACCAGAGTACTAACTGTGTGTTTGCATGACAAAATGTAACAATTTGCTGGTCAAATTTAAATACTGAGAAAAAAAGTCTTATTAAATGTATTTTGATTTCTAAAATTGTTTTTAGATGTCTTTGAAGATGAAAAAAAGGAAAAAAAGAAAGAAAAATTTGCCATGTTTGTTATTGCATGCAGATAAATATCCCATCTCTCTAGTATAGAACATCTGACAACTATTTCCATGTCCAGATGGAAAGGACAGGATTTCAGGCTTATATATCCAGCCTGTTGCCTATAATTTTGCAGACCCTAATTCAAACATGCACGTAAATTTAACTTTAAGCATCTGCCTTTATCTCATTAAGCACATGTTTAAGCCTTCTCTTGAAAAGGGATGCCTTCCAGAAAAGAAATCTAGAGTGATGCTTTTCTCCACTTCTGACACTGAATTGAGTCAATGAGTCTTCCAAACTGCAATTTAGAAAAGAAACTTCCTTACTTTCAAATTATCTTGCTACATCTTCTCTTTATCTTTCTTTTTTTAAAGAATGAAAGGCATTCATGAGACTTGCAATTGTATGTCACGTTTCCTTCTCTATTCTCCTTGTTTTCTGTTGTTCTAATGTTGTCTAATGTTCTCACACAGGGTTTGAATATTATTGATTCCCTTAAATTTTAAAACATGAAGGTGAGTTTTGTGAGAACAGCTGATTTTCTTCCTCATGTTATTAATACTTCATTATTAATACTTCTGTTGCTTTTTCTTACAATTCTTGGAGTCATTACACCTCCTTTTTTGTAAGCAGCAAAAGTGGTGTTACAGGAGCCATCAGACCAATTGCATCTGCTAGTGTTTAATAAACTAGGAGTGCATAGGACTGTTCCAGTCTACCTAAGCGAATGGCAGGACTGAAGCTTGTAAGATTACATTGATTAAATTCACTATCAGAAGTCCAGCTGTCTGCATTATCTAAAGAGGTCTTTGGTTCTAAGATTGACCTGATTTTAGAAATGCAAAATTTTGACAAATTTTATATGGCATAAAATTTAAGAAGCATTAAGAAGAATAAGAATAAAAGTCACATAGGTTAGTAAAGGGAAATATACCCAGTTTCGAAAAAGGTGAAAAATAAAGAACCTTGGCAACTATCTGTCAGCCTCTGTTACCTCTGTGATAAGTAAGTGCCACTAAATTGAAGATGTATGAGTTTGACTGATGGACTGTTAGATGGGTAACAAAATGACTGGATGGACATGTCTGAAGAGTTGTCATTATTGGCTCAACATCCAAGTGGAGTTCAGTAATGTATCATGTGTCTCAAAGGTCCATACTGGGACCAATACTATGTACACTCCCAGCAAGTCTGCAGATGATGCTGAGTGGGGCAGCTGATCTGTGTGAGTGAGGGGATGCCATCCTGACAGGGTTGAGGAGTGGCTCCACGTAAATATCATGAAGTTCAACAGGCCAAGCACAAGGTCCTGCACCTGGATTGAGACTGCCCAGTAAGAGACTGGAGCATAAATGAATTAAGAGCATCCCTCTAAGGAAAGACTTGGGGATAATGGTCACTGAAAAATTCAACATAAACTTTCCCTGTGGCCAGAAAGTGAACTATACTGTACATTTTGTAAAAAGAGGCATGGTCAGCAGGTCAAGAGAGGTGATTCTACCCCTTCTGCTCTGCTAATGTAAGAACACCTCTGCAGCAATGCATTGAGCATGGAGTTCCCAATAAAAGATATAGATGTGCTGAAGCAGGTCCAGAAGAGGATGATGAAAATGGTCAGAATGCTGTAGCGTCTGTCCCATGAAAATAGGCTGAGACATTCAACCTAGAGAAAAGAAGGCTCTAGGGACACCCTATTGTAGCCCTTCAATATGTAAAGAGGAATTATAAGAAAGAGGAAAACTTTCTATCAGAGCCTGTGAGTGACAAAAGAAGAGGCAGCATTTTTAAATGAAAGAAGGTAAGGTTTTACTGAAAATAAACTTTTTTATGGTGTGGGTGGTGAAAACAGTGCAAGAGGTTATCCAGGGAAGTTGTGGATGTCCCCTCACTGTGTATGTTCAAGGTAAGGTCAGGTTAGAGGAGGTTTTGTATAACCTTGTTGCTCTTTGCCACAGGCAGAGTGGGAGTTTCAGAAAAAGTTTGTTAGAGAAGGCCTCCAACTGAGTCATGAGGTGCAGAAAGGATCCCCTTCCTTTGTAATGTCCTTCTCAGAGAGGAGCCTAGGTGCAACTGGGTTGAATCTTAGCCCCAGACTTTGTCAGGGGTTTATGGCTAATGATGCACTTAATGATATATTGCACACATATAACTGGACCTTTATACAACTTTGTCCCTCAGGATTAAGGACAGAAAACCAAATATCTTTATATAAATAAAATTATTTATTTTAATGGATTGCAATAATGATTAGACAAAAATACATAATCAGAATTATTTCCCACTTAGTGTGGATATTACTTCTACAGTGCACTATTTTTGAAGCAATATTAAAGCAATTATATTAAAGCAACTATATTTAAGCAATATCAAATTAGGAAAACAATTGCTTGCTAAGTAGAGATTGATGTTACTTACATATGCCATTTACCATACCCTGATTCTCTCAGTCCTGAGAAGTAACCTTGAGGGGCTTCCTGGTGCAAGGGAAAGATCTTCACATACCTTAAGGAGGTACACTAGAAGTCCTCACTATGCAAAAATGAGATTGACCTTCTACAGTATAAAGTGATTGACTGTCAGATATATACACTTTTTAGATTATGTGCTGTCAGGCTTATTCAACAAAATATACTTTGTGCTAAAAAAAAATATTAGCAGTTCTGCTCAGCACCTTTGACTCTGTATCAGGGTCTGCACATCCTTGCTGCTCCCAACCTCATTCAGGGTCTCTATGTCCTGCATATCCTTGTGGATGGGTATGAGTTTGGTCAAGCTTGTCTCAGCATTCTTCAACACTAAGAACAGAAGACTCTCCTTGCTCGATGGTATCACTGATCAGAAGACCCTTCTTGCCCCACCAAACAGGAAGCCCTACCTGCACAAGCCACCACAGGTAAAGTGGATTGCAAAGTTTCAGCTGGTATGTCCTCTCTTATGCAGAGCGTCACGCTACATTCTTGACCAAGTTGATCTAGTGCCAGATGTTTCTCTCCATGGCAGAGGAGCCATGGTGATTTCTAAGAAGTCAGACTCTTACCAATGCTATTCTTATTTCTGATCTTGAATGCAAGTCTAAAGCTAAATGTGATACTGTGAACTAATCTCTTAATCCTTATTGACACAGAACAACTTGGATCTTGGCAGGACTAGCAATATCACAGGTTTTCAGAAGCTCTGCATGCATCGGTGCTAACCTTGAAGGTACTAATTCCTCTTCTTTCCTACTCTTTAAGACATATTGTGCAGTGAAATATCATCTGAAAATCATCTGCTAAATAAATAGCAGCTCACTTGTAGGAAATCATAATGCATTGAAATAAAATTAATCCAAGTCCTCTAATACTGTAAAACAGGCAAATCATCATGATAATTGACTACAATGGTGGTGTAAGGATAAGAACTTTGTTTCAGGATAGTCAGGATAAATCTGATTAAATGATAAAGGGCACACAGAAATGGAATGCTAATCCCTATTCTAAAAATCACACTTCAAGACTTACTCACTTGTTTATTTGCATTATCAATAATCTGCCTTAGTGTTTTATCACTCTTCTGCATTCCCTTTCAAATCGATTCCTTTAAATTAAAGTCTCACCAGGTATCACAGTGCCTGCTAGTGCAACATGCTCCACCAGTAGAGAGTGAAGGTGATGTCACTCTAAAGCCAGGTTCTCCTCTGTATAATCTCTGCAGCTGGCAATCTTGGACCACTCAGGTGAGCTACACATCTGTGTGGAGTTTCCCTTCTAATTGAAGCATGACTCATAATATTTGAAGTCCTCTGATTTCTGGAAAGTTTAGTTTGAGACTTGGTCATGATCACACTACAATTAGATTCTTGAGCTTCTTCAAACAGTGCTGATCCTGCACTAATGTTGACGTATTTGCTATTTCTTGAGAGGTCCTGTTTGGAATGGCTCTTTTCCTTGCATAAGCTGGTAAAAATATGTATACCAGCCCCCCAAATGCTAGTTCCTTCAAAAGGGGCAATGGCTGCATTTTATTATTTTTTTTTTTTCAGTAAAATGGATACACAAGTTTGTTATGGGACTCATTCAGGAAATTTGAGCAACAGGACTTCAATTCTGCAAAAACACAGATCATTATGACCTATCTGGAAAGTTTTTGTTCTTTTCAACTCTTTGTTTCTTACACCTAGGAAGCACTATTGTAATTTACACCATTTGAAAGAAATACAATTGCATATTTTGATGAAATAATTTGATCATTGATTGTGCATTACATTTCATTTTATAAATAATTTAGAAATGGTTAGTAAACACTCAGAGGTTATACATATGTACACATAATAAAATTTATCTTCCGCCATTTGCCCATTTTATATAAGTACAAATTAAGCCTTTAATTAATACCCTTCACTGTTTTATTTGAACATCTTTATGTATACTGAATAAAAACAGAAGGCTTCAGCAATTTGCTGGGATACTGATATTTCTGAGGTCAAAATCCTGGTAGACTAACGTATTTTAAGTGCCATTTGGTACTGGTTCATATAAGAAAAAATAAAATTTCCAGTTATGAAATGAATTCTGCAATTTAGGGTTATTTGTCTTTTGGATGATGTAGCAAAAATTGTTCTCCATTTAAAGCATTCTTAATAATTTCTTAACCACACCAAGTGCAAAGTACCAATAAATGTGCCCACAGGCACCAAGTTTTTCTGAGCCAGGTCAAATGCAGTGAAAACATCCTGGCTTACATCAGCAACTGAGTATGTAATAACACATTAAAGTATTCATTTCTACAAAAATTAAGCTTATGTGCATGGTCTGCTTCCTAAAACTGTCCTGTAGAAATCCTGATGGGCTATCTTAGTCCACAATTAGGGATTTCTATGGATTAAATTTTTGGGAATCTTCTTTAAGCAAAGGATATAATGTCAAGTGTCTATTATCAGCCATTTTTTGATGTCTCAGGATTTATTTCATTTTCTAGAGCTTACCTAATACAAATCTCAACCTGTAAACTTTATTTTATCTGTCAATCTTTTTTTTTTTCTTTAATTTTATTCAGAAGTGGTGTAATTTTACAGTTAATTCTGCAGTTAGGAAATTTCTCACTGAACTTGAAGCAGATTTCAGTCATAGTAAGGGTAATATTGGCAGAGCCAATTCACTTCTAGCCAGGGTGTTGTAAAGGAGCATTCTTTATTTTAGATCATCCCATAAGGAATTCATTCAAACCATAATGATTAAATGCCTAGTTAGTGGCAGATAAGACAAATATAAAACTTAGACTTTATTGAAATTGTGTAGCCTAAAACAATACAGACTTGGATACAGGATTATGTTCATTTTAATATACAGATAAATATATATGCACTACAGAACTAAATATTTAACTGAATTGTATAAATTAATTTGCTCTGTATCTTTACTGCCTCATCTGTTCTGCTCCTGATGTCCCATCAAAACCAAGTTTTGCATTCTTAATCCTTAAATTGCTTCAAATGGATTCCTTTGTTGTTGTTCTTGTTGTTAAATCAAATTGCCATAAAAATGTTTCCTCCTCCTTACAGTTTTGGCATTTCTTCTCTGAAGCAATTGGGCTGGAGGCCAAAGCTGTAGAAGAATCAGCCCTGGATCAGTAACGAGTTTTTATACACAAACACACTGTGATTTTCATTTATTACCACATTTCTCTACAGAGCTAGAAATGGGAGCTTGCTTTCTTGGAAATTAGAGATTCCCATTTTCCCACTGGGGTGCCCAATCCCTCATCCAAATTCTGATAAGACAAAGGAAAGCAGATGTTTAAAGCCATTATGTCCTCTTCATGAACAAAAATGTGTTTCATGACATTATTTTTTTTAACAACATTTATCATCATTTACCCTAAAACAAGGACATTTATCTTCAACATATAAATATTTCTATTCAAAATCTCATAGTGAAACCCCATAATATTCATGTCCTACAGCCTCTTTATCTTTATAGACTACAATGTCTTGTTAGATTTAGATATAGTTTTCCCCTTTTGTTGATAGAAGCGTAGATTTCAGAATAGTTTATACTGTAACACAATCTGACTAGATATTTTCTCCCAAAAAGCAGAAAACCAGAAAAATACTGCTGAAATCAAGCTTCTATGAGGCATGAGTAGCATATTTCATTGAGGGGAAAAAAGATAGATTTAACTTTTTCATTGGAGTATTTTGACTCTAGACATGATAGCTGGAATAGAATAGTTACTTTTTTTTATTTTCAGAAAATTGAACCATTTTGTTTTGTTTTGTTTTGTTTTGCTTTGTTTTGTTTTGCAATGAATTTCAGTTAGAATTAATTCAGTATTCCAGTAGGGATGTTGGTGGTAATTCAAAAAGCATTTTAACCAGCCGTCATTATTATTAAGATCTTTTTGTTATAACTAGAGATTTCAGTAGTGACCATGCCCTTGGGAAATGAGAGAGAAGTTCAGTCTAGAAGCCTGACAAAGGATAGGTATAGTTTTCCAGAACTGATTATGGTTTATCCCATTTATATTTTCATTTTGTTTTGCTATGAAAAAAAATATTTTGTATGGAAAACATATGTATGTTTATGTTGTTATAAAACAGACAGGATTTGCAATATAGTTGACTTCATGTTGGTACAGAAAATAGACACTTTGCTTTTCATAACTTTCTCAGCCAAGTTATACTACTTTACAATACATCAACATAGTTTTTCATGTTTAATATCCTTGCGGGGGAGGCTGAATGAAAAGAAGGAAAAATTGCCCATGCTTAATGATATTAGCATTTAAGTTGTCCCACTAGACATTAAAATTTGCACCTCATTAAAGCAAAGATTGTGCTTGAAGGACAGATTGCAAGGAGGTAGGAAAAGGAGAAGCAACGAACAGTTATTGAAGTAAATGAGGTAAGACAGCTGAATTTTGCTCTTTAGAGTCTGATTTTTGTAAAATGTTTCTTTGCATCCCACAAAGAAAGAAAAACCTTTAAAATGGAGCTTAAGTACACATTAAAAGACAACAGTATTTACATTTGTTTTTTAAGCATCAGTTGCTTTGAGTGATGGCTTCCAGAAAGGTTGAATTAATGGAATTTCAGTATTTTGATCAGTAGTTTGAGGGCTCTATTTTAGTTCAGAGATTAATGAAACAAAGAAGGTATAGTTGACATTTGACTAAAGCAACTTCAATTCCCTTTAGTAATTAATCTAAATGCTTTTATGGAGATTTCCTTTAAAAAACCTCACAGTACTACTTTATATTTTCATATCATCTTCACAGACAGCTGTTGGAAGTTAACACCTGAAAGTCTGATCATTTCTACTGAGAGTTTTGACCATAAATCAAGCATAGGGAAATAGGTTGGATTTGAGGGATTTTTTAGGTGTATATCTGATTTCCTTGACCAGACTTAGACATGTGGGATGCCCTGCAGTATCTGAGACATTTGTGTGAAGCTATAAACCAGAATCAAACCTTGTTTTCATGTAGTGCCCTAAAAGGGCAACTGGGTGTATTGATTTCTCCATGTAGTAACCAACTCCCAGTAAAGTTAGTTGAGTTTTTTTAATGTCTGTTATTAACTCTCCACACTGGTAAGAATTTAAGTTGATGCCGGAGGTAGGTGTGGACTGATAGTCAGATGAGCAGTGCTCATTTAAGGGAAAGTCTAAAATAATGTACAGGCTGGCTGTGCATCACTGTGCCCATATAGGATTGTCTTCTCCTTCCTCCATTCATTTGGTAAATACAGACTTCACTCAAGTGACTTTGAAGGTTAATATGTCATCCCTTGTATAAATTATGCATCAGTTCTTTCACTGCAACTGTCTGAGCTCTTGACTCCTTGCTAACTGTATTTAGCTGCTACACCCTTGTTACAGGAAGGGAATAGGCAAGTGGAGAACCAGCTGGCATATTTTCTTCCTGTTCAAACAGTCAGAGTACAGATAAATACTTAGCGTTAATGCTACTTCTAACCCTGAGATATGGTTCAAGGCCAAGTTTTCATGCACTAATTGTGCTGTTCAGAAAAGCTTACCTCCTGGAAGCCATTTTCTGTTCACTGGAGTGGCTAAATAAACACAGTCTGTATGATTTGGCTCCCCAGACTAAATTATCTTTTTTGGATGCTTTGACTATTCGACCAATCCAGTTTTTTTAAAAGAAAATAAACATGACATTACGGACTGTGTTCAGGCTGAGAAAAGAGTACACTTTAGAATGCAATTCTCAGGAAATCAAAATTGAAAGCAGGCTTGGGCCAGTGTATTTTTTTAATCTGGTGATGCCTATTTGAGAAAAACTGTTGTTTGCAGACTCTCCTCTCAGCAGCACCACTGGAAGAGAAATGGATGGAGGTGAAAAACAGCAAAGAAATTCTGGGGTTTAGTATTGGGAAAAAAAGACACCAAAAGAAGAAATGGGTTTAATTTCTTTTCATTGAGGGATTGTGTATTTTTTCAGGTTTTTTTCTGATCTCATATTGAGTAGATAAAGAAGACCAATACAGATCTTCTAATCTGAAGATCTGGCAATATGAAAATTTTTTTCGAGTCATTATTTTTGACTAATCTCTTTTAATTTCTATGCCTGATCAGGTTCTTGTATTCTTATTATCACTGTACACTAATAATGAGTCTGTGTTGTACCAAGCAGCCCTAGGACAGCTTCCCTAGAAGTACTTCCTAATTCCCAGGATGGGCTGATACACGGTCAGAAGTTCATTCTGCCTTACAGATGACCATTATTTAAACTATCTAACTATATTTTCACTAGGTAATAATGGGAGGGCTAAGTACCGGACAAGGGATTTGGGCACAGTGTGGATAAGTGGACCTTGAGGAAAATTCTACTTGCCGGTCTACTTTGGCTATTTTTCATATTGGGAATATTTCCCACTAGTTCAAAACCAGCCCTAAAAATACTATAAAGAATATTAGAGTAGCTCTTATATCCTTTGGATCCATGTTGCAGTTCAGTTTACAAAGCAGCGTAGGAGCAGCCAATATGACAATTTGAGATAAGATATATACAAGTGTTTTGAAAGTATCTTTACTCCTAATATATTATATTTTTTCAATTACATTTTAAATCAAAATGGTTTAAATCATCTTTCATTATTGTAAAAGGATTCAATGAATTGATGTTACTTTAATTATACAGCACATATTTCACATGAAAAGCATAATGCATGGAACTCTCATGTTTACTTTTATGACCTTTTTGGTAAACTAGAAAGTCATTTAGAAGATGTCAAAGAAGAATGTATAAATTCTGGATTCAGAGGCTTTTATTCTGTAGAAAATTATATCAGAACTTCATTTTAACTTTCTAGTATATGACCCTTGGATGACTGAAAAAAACAACCCCTATTCCTTCTGGGCTAGAATTAATAGTGGAAAAAATGTGAAAACAAGCATTTTTTTTTTAAGACATTCAATACAACTAGAGCGAAGAAGTTATCTCACTTATTAGAACACATATGGCACATATTCATATTCCCTCATTCTAGAAATAAATATCTGGAAAAGGAAGCATCTGAGTCACCTGTATGGCTAAACTTAACTGGTTCCTTTTCTTTTGCCTGAAATCATAACCATGTTTAAATTTTGTGAGAGCAATGAACTCCCTTCTCAAGGGCTGATTTGAAATGACTGAGTTCCCTGTAGTTATATAAAATCTATCTGGTACTAACACAGATCAGACAACAGATGAAAATGTATTATGAAAGGCATTCTTAGTATACTATACTCATTGGCTTTCTAGTGACTGATCTTGCTAAATCAATATTCACTACTGAAGGCAATCCTCTACCATTTCTAACTGTCTTTGGACCAAATCCTACTTCCATTTTTATGTGTGTGGCAATGTGAGAACAACAGATCTACACACAGAAAAAAGAGGAATTTTATCTGGTAGAACCTAGTGAATGCCTATTTTTTGACATATTTTTAGCAGTGTTCTACTGATTACCTTTATGATGAAGAAGAAAAGAAAAGAAATAGGATTTTGGGCCATGTCAAGGATCAGGTTTTATTTCCTGTAGTAAATCCAATAGCTATTACTCCTATCAGGCAGGAAATGGGGCAAAAAAAGCATCATTAAAGGCAATTGTTGCACAGAGATTGCAGAGGAAAAAGAAAGTCTAAGTAGCAAATGTAAAAAAACTAACAATAGCAAAAATTTAATCTTGTCAAAGAAACCCTAACTACAATAACCATAGTGAACTCAGTTTCCAAACAGACAATCCCTGCAGGAAGAAGGAAATCTCCCAATAAGAGTTCTTTTAAAGGAAGTGCACAAGTAGAAAGGATTCCCATCCCAATGTTCCTAAAACAAGTTCTTTGCTCCTCAGACTCAAAAAGAAAAGCAGCTGTATATCCCCTAATGAGTTGCACATTATTAAATAAGCTTCCTTAAATAAATACACCACCTGTCTTTAAATTTCTCTGCAGGGTTACTATGGTATCTTTCTTTTTTTTTTTTTTTTTTTTCCTCATTTCCATTTGGGAGCAGTTAATGTTATCCCTGGACTTCTGATCTGTGTATTTTCAAGTATTCAAGTATTTTGCTCATCGAATCATTGGAAATCTTCAGCATACAAGAGATATGAGATTAGATTCACTGGTTGGTTAGTTTTCTAATTACTCAGAAACTCCTCAACTCAGCCTATATCACTATTGTAAACTTGGATGGGCCACAAGTTAGTTTTTGAAAACAAATTGCTATTAGAAAATAAAACAGGTTTAGAAGAATCATTGAGCACTTTGTTCTTTTAGCACATTTTTAAATGGTTGTTGTACCTTTTTAGAATGATCTGCCTTAAAATTATGAGAGTAAACAAGCCTTCCCACCAGCAGATAGCCGTATAGGTGGCCTTTCATGAATTTTTATTTGACACATTTTTCCATTTTTCAGTCATGTTCTTACTACGTAAAGAAAAAGGCTTTTACAGCTCAGAGAAAAGTTTCAATGACAAGTACAAAAGACTAAAAAGAGGCAAAAATCCTTCATATAACAATCCAAAGAAACCCCTCATAGCATAATGTCCGTAGTGATGTCAGCTTCAAAACATGCTCCATTCTGATGAGAGGAAAAAGCCAATTAGACAAGTTATCCCAAAGCAATGTCAAAAGCCTACAAATTACAGTAGCTATAAAAGCCAATCCCAACAGATTTCTACAGACATGTAAATTAATGCCATTGAAAAGCAATGTAATCAGGTCTCATTTATCATAATAATATCTTCTGATAGTGTAATATCTGCTGAGACCTGATAGCAATCTATGTACATCATAGGCAGTTTATTTAAAGAGATAACAACTGCTACTCGAGCAGCTCTGAACACAGCTGTTTTAATTGCTCCAAAAGTAGGTAGGGAAACTGAAATTCAAAAAGTGACCTATTGCAGTATTTGCCTGGACTAAACTAGAATCAACTGCACTCATTTCCAAGGTGTGTGGAATAGACTAAAGAGCAAGAAGCTTTGCTTTTCCAAAATTACAACAGGTTTTAAATCTCTTTGGAATCTAACTTAATACAGGAAACACCTGAAAGCTCAGAGACACTGTGCTTCAAATATTTTTGAGATCAGAGATAATAAATTAAAGATTACTCTCCTGCTCTATGCTAAAATCATTGCTTCCAACTGCAGTCAATGATAATGCTCTTTCTGTACCATTCATGATAGATAAAGAAGTAATGGCTGAGATTTTGGCTGCAACGATATTTATGACCCAGGGGCTCTCTAAGGGTGAACCAATAGTATGTTGTTTCAATGCTATTTCAAAGTAACTGTTGAAAGAAAAGCCTAAACTATCGGAATGAATTCAAAAAGATCGAGTTGTCACAATCTTTACTGTGTTTATCTGCTCATTCCCTACTTTCCTGTGTAAAAGTTTCAGAACAGACAACACTGTCTTACTGCAAGTATCTGTCAGTGAAGCAAAGCAGAGGAGAAATAAGAATGACTCATTTTAACTCTCTCCAGTGGAATTTTCTTTCTTACTGGTAAACAAAGCAAAATCAATCTCATCTTTGCCTCTAAAGAATTCAGTAACTATTTTTTCTTACCAAGCATTTGGATCTTTATAGTTTTTTTCTCTAAAAATTGTTGGTCTTAAGGATATGTGGCTTGACTCTCAGGGCTCTGTCAGATAGGCACTTACTGTAGCTCATCTATGTTTCTTACAGAGATTTCCACACAGCATCCATAGCTACCTGTGCCTAAGCCTCTGTTTGCTTGGTGGCATGTTAAAGCAAACCCATTTTCACTGATGATCAAGCTCAAACACTGGATCAGAAACTGAAACAGTGTGCCAGGGCAGAGAGCAGCTAGGAGAACAAGTTGAGGCAATGCCAATGTTGTCAAACCTGGATTTGCCAGAACCAGCTTTGAGAGCACTGGGCAAAATGATAAGTCCTAAATTATTCCAGACAAATACATCTTAAGGTAAGATCTCATAACAGCTATGAGAGAGGGAGAGATGTTAACAATGTTTTATATAAGCATAAGAAATTGATAATTTGGTTCCTGAAACCCGGATTCTGCAAATACAGGATATTAAAAAAATCTGTAAAGATTTCTTTTAGAGACAGTTAAGACATCTGGGATTCACCTTATGCTGCTTTTTAAAACAAATGTGTTTGAAACTTCATTTCCAGAATATTGTTTAGTCTGTTACAATTCAGTCTGTTGGTGCAAGGTAAACCAGGGTCAAACTGATGGTTTCAACTTTTCTTATTCCAAATCCAATCTTGCCTTGCAGGTCTGATTTTTAAAATCTTATTTTACTCTGGTTTTCTCAGGATTATCTGATTGGAGTTTTAAGCCTTGGCACAAGTATGCTCTGAAAGGAGTGAAGAAATGGAACATATGCTTCCAAAAATACCTTAGGAAAAGACAGAACATGTTAAGAGGCCATAATTACTCACAGCCAGAAATCTTTGCCTCTGGGAAAAATAGGCTTCCTGAATCTCATTCTGTGACAAATATTGACAAGCTCTGTGCCACACTATGTTTTTCTGACACAATTTTGCCTAGAGAGTTGAACAGAGTAACACCAAATCAAGGGAAGATTGGATAATGTTGTCGTTCAGGAAGGAGAATCTTTCATTAAGCTCCTGGCAAATGAGAGTAAAGTGCCATGTTCACCATCTCATAGACAACATAGTCAGCTTCTGTCAGTGCACCTGGTTCTCTCTTCCACCCCTCTAAATCGTTGTCCATTAAAAAAAAAAAAAAAAACAAAAAAAACCAGGACCACTACAGATGCAAACTGTGCCATGAACATGGGACAAGGTTTCCTGCACCCTTCTCTTTGCCTGTCTCTCATCATCCTGGCACACTCTCTCTTGTCTCACATGCTTGGTTGGTACCATTGAAATGCAACCTGCTGGACAGGGATCACATCTGGTGCATGCAGAGGGAAGGGAGACAACACAGGGAGTGAGAAGGAGAGGGAAAAGGGCTACCAGCTGTGGGGAAGGGCATGATCTTGCTTGTTGGTACACAAATAGGGAGAACACACTGGGATCAGAAGACTTCTGAAAGAAACTTCCTCCCATTGAAAGTTATGAATATCTGTCCTTTTAGAATCAAAATATTTTAACACTGCTGGACAAAAGCTTTACATTTCTGGCTATTCATGAGTATTTTTAGGCTATAAAAGTTGGCTACTGATGTTTTGTTGACTGAACCAGCTAATCCAAGTTATAAAAGGTAACTTCAGACAAGTCAATCTTTCCGTGTCTGCATTTCCTTGTTTGCCTTCTCTAGTCAGATAGCAAGTTCTAAATGTACCCATATGTACACATACCTGAGTACCTCAAATGTTTAGAGTGCAGTCCTTACTGGCATTTCTACAAACTAGCCAAATAACTCCTGACATGCTTAATCAAAGAATCAATCATAGAATCATATAATAGTCTTGGTTGGAAGGGACCTTTAAAGGTCATGTCATCCAGCCCTCTTGCAGTGAACATGGACAAATTCATTTTTCTTCTATTAAGCTGCCAAGTGGTCCAAGTATTGGAGATTTCTGATAATATTTTACTTTCCTCATCAGAGATAGCCTTGGTTTTAGCTTCCCTATTCACAAGTGCAAGCATAATCTTACTCCATTTGAGTGAGGATCACCAAGTCAAAAAGAACTATGTTTTTTCACCTACTTGTATATCTGGCAATATAAAGCCTTGCTAAATTTACTACCTCTATCAGTCTATATTTCTGGCAGTGTGTCAGCTGTGAGTAAGTCACCTCGATACGGATGAATTAAACAACTTTCTCTAATCCAGAACTTTGCATTTTGCTTGTTGGGGCAATCTCATGAGGTAAAATTAATGGTTTTCATTAAGGCCCAATACTTTTGATATTTTTTTTCTCAAAGCATACTAAACTCTTATTCAGTAACAGTGTATTTATGAACCATAAATGACAAATTATTATTTTTATTAATAAAAAAATAAAAGCAAATCCTATGCAATTTGGAAGAGCTTAATTCTTGAATCATGGTTATAAGTATTCAGTAAGGTGAGATACAAACTATCTTTAAATATTTTGTAATATTTGGTTGAAAATCCATCTGATGCTGGTGCCTGCCTTAAGCTCAGAGATGGAATTTCTTCTGTTTCTGTCAGATATGAAAATGACTGAATGTAGACTGAATTTTGTGGTGTTTGTGTGTGCATATGCACTTGTGAATAAGAGAGACTGTCAGGGAAGAAATTTAAAGTCATGGTGTTTATATGTATATGTTATATACTTTTTTTTGTATAGGTACTTTCAGATATACAGCACTAGCACTACTCTGATTCAAAATATGAGAATGAGGAATATTGTCTCACACTGATAACTTACCATTTTTCTCAATCTGTGCCTCCCTATATAAAGCAGATGGTTTGATATTTTGTAGTGAGATAGTAAGCATTCCCTCGTCCCAAGCCAAATCTGCCATCGGCAAATTCATTCCTGCTGTAAATTATAACTCAGTTGTCAAATTAAGAATGTGACGTTATATGAGACCTTGTAGCATCAAGCAATAATTTACTCATCCCTGTGATTTTATGCTACTAATTTTTGTTGTGTCCTTCAGACAGATGCCTTTCCCATGCTGTGAGGTTAAGAGACACACTTGTCTCTGCTCCCATTTCTTCTTTGTCACTAAGTTGATTTACTCCTCCCTGGATTTATCTGTTCCCTAGGAATGTTTGCTCAACCCCACTGAGAGTAACATCTTTCTGCCCTTGGACTTAAGAAAAGCCACTGAACTTCTACTTCACAAGAAAAAGAAGAGAAATACAGGATTCCACTAAGATATCCAAATGGTTGTAATATATTATTCTTTATCTTTCAAACACTATTGATTATGGGTATGCATAAGAACAAGACATGTCTCTTTTCTAACAACAGCTATTAAACTAAAAGAATATCATAAGAAGAAACCATGTAAAGTAAAATGATAAATTTTGAGCAAATAAACTGCTCAATCAGAAGCTATTTTTAAGTTTTAAAGCTGGAATCTTCTTTGCCTTTAGTAATAGTACATAAGTATAAATGAAGCTTTACACAATAGTAAAAACCTCTGATGAAACAATATTTTCTAAGACAATGAGAATTATTAGTTATGGTTCCTAATAAAAAGATATTTAAAAAGTGATTTATTTCTTCTATGGTCTTTCATCTTTCATCAGCTTTTCACCATGCAAAATTCTATTCCTCTACCAAATAGTTGCTGTCAAAAGGTGTCTTGTGAGGCTGTTCGTATGAGATCCCACACCCAAAAGGAAGTGTGGATAAGGTACACCAATGACAGTTCTTCATTCTTCTGTGATAAACACATACTCAAAAGAATGCATTCTCAAGCACCCATATGCTATATCATATTGAATACTATTCCTCAGTTACATACTCTAAAATCTCCCCACTTAAAAAGTCCTACACGTTGCTTAAAATATTTTGAAATAATTACATGTCCTATGACTCATAAAAGCCTCAGGGAGCTCCAAGATGGAGCGTGATGTAGCCTGCACAGTCTGCACATGGCCAACTTGCTCCAAAGGGGGCTAATGTCAGGCAATGTGAATAAGCTGTTACCCAAAGACAGCTGCCTCCAAAGTCATAAAAAGGTCAATGTCTGTCTTTCTGTTTTGGGTAACAAAGCTAGAGACATATAGACATAGCTTGTGTAGTGACATAGTCGTGTTGCAGAAGTGCTTCCTGTCCCACAACAAAGATACAAATAAAGGGGAAGTGTCTACCTCTCCCACAGTTTCATTCTCAAATGCTTCCTGTTCCACACGTCATATCCTCATTTCTTCCCAGTCCAATACCCCTGTTTTGCCAATCCCTCTTTCCCAAATCTGTAAGTTTTCCTTGTTTTTCCTCAGTGCTGAATTTTAGTGCAGGTGTGATGCTCCTTTTTCACTGTGCCAGATGGATCAAGATGCATGAAACCAGAAGACCCAAACGTGGATGTAGCCTTGAGTTTTAGCACCTCAGGGGCTGAGGGAGAAGATGTCTGCTTAGTATTCAGTAGGAAGATTGCTCTTTACTTGTAGACTTGACTTTTCACATTGTTTGGAAATGTCTTTCAGAGGCTTCATTTTTGTGTGGAGTGCAGTACCTTCAGAAGGTGAATGTATGGTAGAGACAGTACTTGGTATGGAGACTCAGGAATCAAAGGTGAGTCTGAGTCGTATCTGACCCCTGAGGAATCCACTTGTTTCCAATGTTTTAACGCTAAATACTTAAATTGAACAAGAGGTAAAACAAGATCAAAAGCACAGGCACATCACTGAGGGCAGTTCTGCAATATTCTCCTCATTCTGCAATATTCTCCTCATAGGTGAAGTAACAGGATGGCAATTACATGGTGACTGAGTTTTCTGAATCCTTTACACTCTTTCCTTGCTTTGTTTTATTTTAGTTTTGGACTAACAAAATTACTGGTAGTTTCATAGGACTTTCTGTTCACCCTCAATTAAAGCCATTGATTTTCAAGGGAATTATAATAAAAATGTGCATATTTAACTAAATTAAAATCTATGGTATGCAAATAACAATGATTCTACCTTGAAAGTTATTTTTTTACTGCTTTTATGACTACCAAGGGAATAAAATTTTCAAAGAAACAAATAAAATAAAATTTTAACAAAGAAAGGGATAAAACCAAAAACAACCTACTGAGCCTGCTTCCCACTAGGAAAAAAAAAATAAAAAAAAAATACATGAGTACCAGCCAGCTGAGATCTCAATAATCATCTTAAGTTTGAAAAATAAAATACTGCATATCATTATTCATCCAGCAATAGTCCTGGCATACTTAAAGCAAAATTTATCAGCTGTCTCATATAGAAGTGCTGCATTTAGCTTGCAGTGATTCAAATAAAATATTTCTTTATTTGTAATATTAGAGTCACTCTTCTATTATTAGATAAGATAGACTTTTAGTTAAATTAAATTATAAATTTTTTGTTTCATGCCATTTGAAATAAATACTAAACAAAAACTGCCTGAAATGTGTTTCTCACAGTCTGGGAGACAATCAAAGGAAGCTGAATAGCATCTTAAATCCATGGGCATGAAAAGCAAACCAGAGATCTAAATCAGACCAGCACATGCAGCTTGGGGTCTGAATTAGACATGGATGATGCATGGAGTTTGTTAAAACAGAATAGACAAAACCAGCCAAGGTGATGGATGGACAAAACCAACTACAGACTTTGTGCATCCTTACTAACCTTAAGTACACTCACAGGATAGAGTGATGACCGCTTAAAAGTTTTCTGTCTTCCTATTGACATCTGAGGAAATTTAGATGACCTTGGGCTCAATTCAACTTTTTAATAGCTAAGTAAATAATATAAATCATATTTTATTTTAAGCAAATTGTCTGGATTACTTCTATTTCCAAGAATGTAAACATTTCATCATGCTTGGAAGAGGAACTTCAGGCATTGACTTCAATAGGACATTTTGCACTCTAAAGTCAGGCATGGAAAGAGCTACACATAGAAACACAGCATGGAAAGCATAATTTTGTTTTCCAACTTTCTTTTCATGTTGACAATAAGTAGCAGATGTCATGTGCTGATTATGATTTACAAAGATTGGCAGAGAGAGTGTAGATTGAAGCTGTACAAAATGGCCTCTATCCTGCCTCATTTTAGTATATTATCTGCCATTACATGAAGTTATCTTTCTAAAGTAAATGCTGACAAAGTCCATATGTGAAAAAGGATGTGTTGGAAGGCATTTTTCCATTTTCTGTTTGCCTTTTTGTAGGTGTTTCTAACTTCTGGGAAGCAACCAGCATCATACACAATGTTAGAGGAACATCAAACTGAACAGCCCTTGGCTTCTGAAGTAGAAACTGTTTAGCTCTGGCTTTAGTAAAGAATATAAAATTGGATGTTGATTCCTAAGTAGCTCAAAAGTACTTATAACTGTGACAAGCTCTGCCACTTGTGCTGAAGGGTAATAATAAAGAGCACACAAACCTAAAGACCTTGGTGTCTGCTGGAGGTAGATGCAATATGTCAAATACCTATTTGTGATAAGACTTTTCTGAAATACTGGTGTATTCATGATAACAACTGAAGACTAAATAGTCCCATTTTCCCCCAAGATAGAAAAGACTGCACTTTCCTCCCTGTCTTGAATATCACAGCCTCTTGGCACATTATTTTCTCAGTGCATAGACGGTGTCCTGTCTCATTTGCTGCATCTAATCCTCTGAAAATCTCATGTGATTTTCAGCTTTGTCCAAGCATTTTCTGAAAGTATCTAATTTTGTCTTGATGAAAATGTAATTTCTTAGTTCACTAATACAACCATTCACTTTAGCCATTCGTTCTCTAATTTTAAAGATTATGTCTTTTTCTGATCTCATTATTATTACACTTGCCATTCAAAATGAGAGGAGGAGGGAAAGAATTGGAATTATGACTCCCTGATGAATTCCATCTGTGCTTATGAAAATCAGTGATGTGATGTTCATTTTAAAGTGTCATCACAGTAAAAATAGAAGTCAGTTCAAGAGCAATAAAAAACTCAGGTTTGGAAGGCAAATATCATGAAACTGAGGCACATATTTTTCATATTATCAACAAGTACTCCTGTAAACAACTAAGAACCATAGGCACAACAAAACCATGGTAAAGGAAAAAAAAATAAAAACAGGAAGGCAGGAAGGAAGGCAGGAAGGAAGGAAGGAAGGAAGGAGCCAAAGAAAGCAAACATGCTCCCAAAAACATCCGCAGACATTTATTCCTATTTCTTGTTTCTTTCACACAACTGCTTATGATTTTCACTTTCACGTAAATCATTTTCAAATTATTACATTTTATAGATCACATTTCTGCCAAAGAATAATATTTTGCACCAAATAAAATACAGGTAGCTCTCCAAAAAATAAGAATGTACACCATAGTAAGTCATACCAAGACAAATTTTACTTATGCTATTATTTATTTACTATTAAAATTTTTAAATATTTTTCTCTGAGCAAGGGGAATTCAGAAAACTTATGTCTTTTCCATGTCTTCTGAGTTGTGAAGCTCCATCCATCTTCATAAAAGGTCTAGATTTTTACCATGATATTTGAAGACCAAAAAAATCAAAGTCTGACAATAACCAATCTATTTGGTATCCTCCAGAGAGGAAAGAACTCTGTTTTCTACAGTAAATTAATCCCTGAAATGGAAAGGATTTTTTTTTTTTTACTTCTAGCTTCCTGTGTTATGGTCTCACTCAAAGAGGTAAACATACATATATGCACATTAAAAAAGTATAAATTTAGCAACAAATAATATGACACATATGTCCCAATATGTATATGCCTACAGCCTTGAGCACAAACTTTGTCTATCCAATTTTCTCCTTGAATGGATATTTTCAAATCATTAAATTTAAAACCTAACTTAAAGAAAACCCCAAAATTTACTGGAGGTTCTATTCTCAGTGTTGTGGGAATTGAGATCCAGCAAGAAGGAAGAGTAGTTGCCTTAATCTTCTTTGTAGGAAAAGCATCAAGTCAATGTTGATCCCAGCCTTCTGATAATAAATGTACAAGTACATGAAGATAATTCCTATAGCAAAACAAGGTTTTGTGGAACTGCAGAGATCTCTTCTGATCCCAGTTCAGAAATAAATTCTAAGTAAATAATACCATTAGCCATAGCTCTTTAGACACTTACATCATAAAATTTCTTAAGGTTGGGTTTTATTGTCTAATCCTGGAAAAAAATAGAGCAGTTATCTAAATAGAAGTGGTTTACATTACGCAGTGAAAGAAGCATAGCCAAGTGGCAGTAACAAAGTATCACCACTATGAGGCTATGGTAACATATGGCCTAAATCGCCATTATCTTCTAATTTAAAATATGTGACATCAGTTTCTATAGTTTGCTTTTGCCATGGTCCTATTCACTTCTGTGGTGATGTACCTATTCCATATGAATTTCATTATGGAGACATATATTAATCCGTAGGAAAGTCTATTTTAAAAACATGGATAATTAGGTTACAATTGGAATGAAGATTTTTATAAAGAACTGTGTGTTTCTCCTTGATTTCATGATGTCACTATGAAGATCAGTCTTCCATGACTTCTGACCACTCACCAGTTAGGACAGACAGTTGCATTATGTGTAAGTGTGGTTGAGCCCAACTTTGTTAGGTCCCTGTAATGCAAAAGACTCAGCAATACAAGCAATGGTGGTGGCTTATGGAATATATACAGCCTTTGGAAGTATGCTGTTACCCAAGTCAAAATTACCTTGTAGCATGTCGAGACATATACTGCAAAAAACTATATTCGCCTGGTGAATAAACATATCTGTGTTCACAGTTTGAAAACCAGGTTCAACAATCTGAGGAAGCTTTTGGAGGAAGCAGATGAAGTCACGAAAAAGTAAACAAACTTATATATGATATATGGTGTATACATTACATTTGTGTATATATCCCTGCATTACCAGTATATTATGACATTGAATTTGAAAGGATGTTATTTAGTTGCTTGGTTTTCTGCCTTACCTTCAGCATAGGCAGAGAAAATAGTCTACTCAGATGCAGTTTTGTTTACAGGCACTTATTTGCACTCAATGAGATTGCAGCCACTAAGCTTCTCTTCTCCTGGTTTGGAATGACTTTTCTTTTTTGTTATGTAAATAACTGCAAGGTATATATATCAAATAAGTAGTTTTTGCAATCTCTCAGGTGCACCAAATACCAAGTGTACCTCTGCAAACTTCTGCTTCCTTACATTAATGAGAAAAGCCAGTATGTTGTGTAACATATAAAATACCAATAAAAGCCTTATGTTGTTGGAGTAGGGAATGAGCACTGCAGGGAGACTTAACTCGAACTGCCTTAATCTGTTGGTAATGTTCAAAAACAGTATTCTCTCCAGTTTGACAGCCTAACCACAGGAAAGGAAAAAATAGTCATTGCTCTTCCATACAGAAATCTTCATCTGGGAAAAAATACCCAGCAAAACAGTGTTGTTTGAGAGCATGGTTCTTTCACCATATAGTAACTTTCTTCTGGTTAGAAGTCACTTCTTCAGAGAAAGAGGAAAAAACTCAGGCATCTGCATCACCTCTCTGGCATAAAATCATAGAATTCTTCTATGAACCATTCATAAATCTGAATGCTTCTATGAACTTTCACAGTATCACAGAATGGCATAAAATCATAGAATGTCAAGAGAATAAAAAAGCCAGGCACAAATACAAAGAGACTCAAACCATTCCTTGGGAAATGATGAGCAAAGTACTTAAACCCATACTTGACATTTAGCAGTGTTTGAGTGTCATTGATTGTAATTAGTGCATATGCATATTTAACGAGCTCATATTTCAAAGATATTCCTAAATAAGAATATTTTCATCTAATGTTTGTTGCTACAGACCTAAAGACTGAGGTGTATGAATGAAGCAAGGTTTTCAGAAAGAGATAATACCTGATACAACTGAGAAATTCTGTCTTTTGATAGAGAAGTCTCCTGAGCTTTGGAAAAAACTCTGTAAGATTATCTGCTTTTTCTGACTGTATAAATTGTTTTTATAAGAGATATTATCTTCTTTCAAACCATTCTGCAATGGGACTTCAGGGTTTCATTCCATTCTGAAAAGAGGCTCTGTACAAAAACATTCATTCTCCAGAAATCTCTATTTCATGTGTACACAATCATTTCTACCAAGAGGATGTTTATTCTTCAAGAGCAAGTACATCTGGAGCTCCTGGTTTTGTTTTTTTTTTCTCTGATATTGTTAAAAGAACATTGCACTTTGTAAAGATGAGGGTTTAACTGTGTACTATCGTACTAAGGTTTTGGTGAGGTTCAACAACAGTGTTAGTAGTTCTAAAGCATAAAAGCATCAATGGCAGTGTAAGACAGGTTCTTCACCCACTTGTGCACTGAGCTAAATGGCTCATTGCATCTCCTTTGATACTGCTAGCCCTACTTTTGGGATTATTTTATTTTATTTTATTTTAAATCACATTCAGTCGCAAGTTGGCATTTTACACACCTGGAGTAATCTCTGCTTTCAATACTTGGGTTTTTTCCTTCTCCCCCATTAAAACTGTACATAATATGTGCACAAAATTTTATAGAGAGTTCAAAAAACTCATGCATGATCTAGTGCTTACCTAAAACTTCTAATTCCAGACATATAGTGGCAAATCAATGCCAGAAAAACTTCTCTAAAATTAAAATATTAATGTAATAAAATAAATATAAATCCAAATGTGTGTAGTGACACTCTAACTCCATCAGTCATAACTCAGGAAAGCAAATAGTGAATGATTTGCTGTTGCCACAGGAGACCAAAATCTCAACCAGCAATTAATTATAGGTATAGTAGTGACTGGTACAGAAAGTCAGGTTGTACATTTATTTTTCCTACATTTTGTCAATTAGGCTTTTTGTTTGCATAACCATGGGATGGCATTAAGCCAGTTCATTGTAAATTTGGACAGAATCCCTTGGGTTTTTTCCAGTTCTATAAAATGTGAACTGAAGCATGTTCAATTTCACAAAGCTGCACGAGTCATGTTTGGTGTTGCAGACAAACTCAGTGTTCTTAGTTAAAGCATGGTTCTGAGTCCCTGCTACTGTGTCCACACAGGTAAATAAGAGGGACAGAGATCAATCACCATGCACAGAGCCAAGTGACTTGTACCAGTTCAAGGCTCATGCTCCTCGTTGAATGCTCATTCTGGAGACAAAACTAGTTTCAGGGAGCCACAGCAGAGCCAGGGAGGGAATTGACAGTTCAATGGTGCAGCTAATCAGTCATGTAATTCTTGGGTTTGTTTCATAGAATCATAGAATTATAGAACTAGATTGGAAAGGACCTTAAAGGTCATCTGCTTCCATGCCTCCTGCCATGGGCAGGGAACTTCCCACTAGACCAGCTTGCTCAAAGCCCCAACTAACCTCACCTTTAACACTTCTCTAGATGGGGCATCCCCAATTTCTCTGGGTAACTTGTTCCAGGCCCTTACCACCCTGACAGTAAAACATTTCTTCCCAATATTTAATCTAAACATATCATCTTTTAGTTTAAAATCATTCATTTTCCATTACTCCAGACCCTCGTAAAATGTCCCTGTTCAACTCTCCTGCAGCTCCATTAGGTACCGGAAGGCTGCTATAACGTCTGAGCCTTCTCTTCTTTGGGCTGGACAATTCCTGTCTCTCACAGGGAGAGGTGATCCAGCTCTCTGTATTGCATTTGCATGTCAAGGCTTTGGTAGAGGTGGGGGGTACAGGGGTGGTTTCTGTAAGAAGCTGCCAGAAGCTTCCCCCGTGTCTGACAAAGCCAATGCCAGCTGACTCCAGAATGGTTCCTCTGCTGGCCAAGGCTGAGCCAATTAGAAATTATAATAATATCTCTGTGATAACCTATGTAAGAAGGAAAAAACAATGTTATTGCACAGATGTAATTTTGGCCAGAGAAGAGCAGAGTGAGATTATGTGAGAAGAAAGCCCTGCAGACTCCAAAGTCAGTGGAGAAGGAGGGGCAGGAGATGCTCTATGCACAGAAATGTGTAGGCTGGATGGGACTTAAAGAGATTTCAGGCTAATCTCCTGGTCAAAACAGATCCAAATAGAACAGGTATGTCTGGCTGAGCCTTCTGTATACTGAGGCATGGAGATTGAAGGTTTTCTAAGCAACCTGCCACACCCTGATACACATGGAAAAAAAAAGTCTCACAAATTAAGTTTAATAAATAATTCTTTCCTGTGCTCCAATCAATGTATGTCCATTGCCCCTTATCCTTCCACTATTAACTCCAGAGAAGATTCAGGCGCCGGTTTATCTACATTCACTTCTTGTTACCCATGGAGAGAACAAGACCTGCCCTAAGTGTTCTCTTCTTAAGGTTGAGCAGATTTAGCTCTCTCAGTCTCTTGCCATATCCTATGTACTTCAGCCAGCTGACCTTCTTGGAGTTTCTCCAGCAGAATTACTCAGTGTGCAACTGCTTTCCTCTGTTGGAAGCTCTAAAACTGGGCACAGTACTCCCAGATGTAGCCTCACAATTGCTGAAGAGAGGGGAAGAATCTATTTCCCTAACAAAACTGCTGATCCCAACACATGCTGTTTTGTGAGATCATTCCATCCGAAATGCAAATTTGAAATGGATCCTCAAACATTTCTAAAAAAGCAAATCTTATTTTCCACCAGAGTTTTTGGGCACGTCAAGAGAGACCACTAAATTTGTTAGACTAAATCCATCCATGGATGCAGTATCTACCACAGCCCATTGTATATCTATAGGTCAACAGCACTGGTTATAGAGCAGTACTGTCAGGAGCTCAGCACACTACCTGTTTTCATATTTTCATTTCACTGGACTCAATGTAGCACTTCATGGATATTGAATGGAAATTGAACAGAAATTCCATGCATATGCTGTGCCCCATGCAGTGTGGCAAAGATCCCACAGAGCACACGTTGTACTGAAAACACGCCTGCTTATACCCGAGACTGCCCCATTATGAAACATTCTGATTCAAAATGCAGTGGAGTCAGCAGGCCCAGAATTGTGCTCTTTCAAGCGATGACTCAGTTGACAGCTACAAATGATATTTAACTATGTGGGAAAAGCCAAATATGTTCACAAGTACATGCAGGACCAGTGTAGCAAATAAAGGCTGATAGTGGAGACTTTGGGAATAAAGGCTCAGGATTATAGCAGAGGCATCAAGGGTATAAAGCAACACCCAAATAGTCACTGAAAGAGTTTTCAGCTTTGTGAGCAGGTAGAATTAGTTATAGAGCATAAAAAATAGGAGAAGGAGGATGTACAAAACAAAAGTAAGACAGTCTATACAAAGTGAAAATGCAAAGTAGGTAATGGGAAGATCGAAGACTGTCATAGGAATTCATGAGTAAGGATGATAAACACCACTGCTTATTTGCAGCTGGTACTTCTCCCCCTGGAGGAGAAGCAATTCAGCTTTTAGAGTTGATCTTCACTATATTTTGCTTCTGTGACTGAGAATTCCCATATGAAATGTTAGGCTTTATTTCGCCAATGAGTTAAGCATGTTAGCATTTGAAAGAACAGTTTATGCTTGTGGTCTTTATCGTGTGTGCACGTGTTTTTTCTGCTCCAGCCTTCATGGGAAGGTGGCTGATATCTCAGCATAAGTCAAAGTCAGCTCCTATGGCAAATAGCTGCACATATGTGATCTGGAACATACTGGAACATTCCACAGCGGGCTGCATGAAAATGGACAGTAATAAGAAATGGTAATAACTACAGTAGTGAGCTGGTGAAAAGACATCTGTCAATATAGCAACAGAAGCTTTGCTGATCTTTCTCATGCTCACAAGGAAATCTGAGCAGTCTGTTTCCACAAAGACATTTGGTATCAGTAAGCCACCTGTAAAACACACTTGGATAGGGGGATGAAGAAGGGTGAATTTAAATGTTTACATTTCAACTGAGGTAATCTACCCTTGTTCCTTCAGAAAGACTGTGGTAAAAAAAATATACTGGTACATAGAAAAAAAACCCCCAAACAACAAATTTGGTTTCTAAAATGCAACTGAAGCAAAAATGGAGGTTCAAGAAACTGAATAAAAATCTGAATGTCTTTAGGTATATGAAATTGGTCATTTTTTTTAACCAGAAGGATCTGGATGGAGTGATTGTTCTATACTTGTACCATGGGAAAAATCCACAGAAGAGATCACTTCTTATCTGTGCTTGAGCTTGAAAATACAAAAAACACTGAAAATCAAGTCCTGATTGAAGGACACTGACCTCAAATGTCTCTGTTGAAAAAGAGAGGCTTATTTAAACAAAATTTAGAGAAAAATAATAACCAAGTCTTTGATTTGCTTTTCCTTAGTGGAGTTTCTTTTCTGACTGCAAAAGTTTAGAATAACCAGCTTCCTTTTCTTTTACATATGCTATTGTGAAGACGACCTTTAATCTCCTTTTCAGTACAGACATAAATCCATTAGACCACCTTTCTGAAAGGGTAAATGATAAGAACTTAGATAACAGTTTTATATTTGTAAATCTTGATTTAAAGTTGTTTTTCAGATTTCTGAAATCCTTTTGTTTACTCAGAACATTCTTCCCTTCTGCCTCCCATTACTTTTAAACCATAGTTGTCTGAAGCTTTCCTTAGTGCTTATTCATGACTGCACTGGCTTTCAACTTTCTCTTGATATTGAAATGGCTAAACTGTGAGTTTATAATGTATGATTTAGATTTAGATTTTTTCTTTCTTAAATGGAGAATAAAGATTAAAAGAGAGCACAGCTGCAGGAAGCACTGAAACCCTGAGTACTTTGTCATTTTGAAATCACCCTCCAATTGCCACACATATACATAATAAAATCTGATTCTATGCTGTCACATTTATTATTCGACTGAATTTCTTACATAATTCTCATTACTGATGTCATTACTGAGTAGCAGAATCACAGTAATCTGTAACTAACATGATAAACTCTCCTGAGCACAATAAATAATAAAAAAAAAGATAACCATTCTGTGAATAAGAAAGAAAAAATTATAAAAATACTGGTAGCTAGAAATTAGCTGTGAGGGGGGAGTGTTGCAGGCTGTTATTCATATTTATTATCTTTCATGAAGCTCCCACATGCATTAGGCACTTAAAGGTGAGAAGGTATGTGAGATGCAAATAGATTGGCAGAGGGTAGGAATATTTGCAGTGCCTTCCTTGCGTATTTTAATTTCCTTCTTTCCAACCTATCCTTACAGATAGGTAGATGTTAGTACTGATTCTAATTTGGAGAGCTCTGTGATGGAAGAGTCAGGATTGCCCTCATTCGTTGTTAAGCAACAGTTGTTAAGCAACAGTACATAATAAAGTTGCTCTGCTGCAGAAGCGTGGTATACCAGACATACTGTCTGTTATTAAATGTCTTCTTAATACTGGAACGAGCATCAGGCTTGATTTTATGTTCTGCTGGATTGATATAATACTAGTGAATTCATACATGTTATAGCATTGAAGTACACTGACAGGTGATTGAAATCCCAAAGTTATAGAAGGGTAAAATATACTGGATAAAAAAAACCTAAAAGATAACCAATGTCTTTGAAGAAGTGTAATCCCTTGTTGTTTTGCAGGTTTTTTTATTGTCTTCCCAAAATAGATTAATATTTCCCATTAGTCAGATTTCCTAAAACTCCATTCTTTTAATATATTGTGTGATGACCTCCAAATCCAGTTTCTGGCTAGAAGACAAGAAAAATCAAATTAATAATTTTGAAATTCATATTTAATAAAAATGAATCCTATTCAAGCAGATGGGACATAGTATAACATTTCTTTAAGAGGGTTTTTTTAGTCTCCAGTGTCTAGCCACTTTTCTCCCACTCTGGGATTTCTGGCTAATGATAGGCTATTACGGAGAAAATTCAGTAAACACTCTGTATCAATTCACACTGCATATAAATAAGCCATTTCAATCCATAAATCAACTTATTATAAATGATTTTGTATGCACCATGCTGAAATACAGTTCACAGCAAAAATACACTGCAGGATATTTTAGAACAACCTACTTAATACTATTTGGTTTGTTCAAGATTAAAATTAAAACAATAACCTTCAGTCTGGATGTGTCTTTATTACCAAAGCCCTGGGTCATTTACTCTAACAATATCAACTTCCTCTTACTATCCCATTCAAGTGAATTAGGAAAGGAAGCAATATGCAAGAGCACACCTCATGGCATTCCATTATCTTGAAGAGAGTACTATCAGCTTCCCGAAATTAAGCACAGTCTTGCCCATCTTCTCACTCTCCTACCCTTTGTGTTGTGGGAGCTATATCTGGAATAGGGAGGTGGAAATTTTGACATCTCAGAAAAACATATTGAAATGGAGCCTTTAGAAAGGGAAGAGTGTATGTGAGGAAAGACAAGTAAAAGGAGCTCAAGCAGCTCTTGACTCTGCCCCCTTTAGGTTGTGAGAATTTGAAGTTGATATCTGAGAATGAAAGTGGGTTTCAGCCCATATTCTTCACTTTTCTAATTGAGGGAAGAAAAGAAAATAAGGACCCTTTATCTCCAAGATTGGCCATGCAGTGACACTGATGCATACTTTCCCCTCACTTGCCAGTGCTCTGCGATCTCCTCTGCAGAAGCTGTACATGAAGCCCAAAGTTGGAGCTCTGATAGGAGTAACTAGCTCTGTGTTCATTACTTTCCTAATGAATTAGAGAAGGGGATATATAGATTGCTAAATATTCTCTCAAGTCAACATAGCTTTAAAAGGAAAAAAAAAACTAAAATTGTTTCCATTAAGAGTAGCAGACTGTCCGTCCTATAATCATTCCCTCTGTCTCTCCCTGTAGATCAAGAAAGGAGTCCTTACTCAGCTGATATTTCATCCTTATTCATACAACACTTCTGCTGACTCTGAACTGATCAAGAGAGGAAACCTGAGTCAGGAATTGGCTGCAAATTAGGGAAGATGAGGCAGCTACTTCCCAGTTTAATGGCCAAAAGCACAACAATAAATCTCTATGTTTCCTCGTTTAGAGAGCTAATCGGTACATTTACACAGCTGGTGCTAGCTTTGTGTGGTGGGTTGTTTCGTTTGTTTATTTGCTTGTTTTGTTTTATTTTGCATTTAGCTGTAATGAAAAAGGTGTACATATGCATATTTGACTTAAATACTGCACAAAACTCTTGGGGTTGCAAATGGGCCTATCAAGAGCTTCTGTTGCACTAAACCTGTGGCATCTAGCAGCAAACTTTAAAGCCAAACATTATTATGGTGCTACAGTTCTCTGTCTTTATTCTTATTCTGGAGCTGGACATGAGAATGGCATAAGAGCTTCAACAGGATCTCTGCACCAGCCAAAAACCTTTCAAGACAGAGGGACAGTACAACTGTCACATTGGATTAGAGTCAAGGTCTATCTAGTTCAGTGGTCAGAACCAAAAGGAGGTCAGCAACCAACAGATGTGAGAAATTACAGCCGTGATATCCTTTTGGATGTCAAATTGCCAGATAAACTGGTACAGGGTAAGAGAGTTTTAGGTCAGTTCTAATTCACAAGAGGTTGTCTCACTTGCTATAGTTCAGCTAAGGGTTTGAACAAGTAAATGGATATTTGCAAACAGTTAATCAATATCTTGTGACAAAAAAAGACAGAGGGGAAAAAAAAGAAACCATACCCTGCAAGCAAGAATTAGTAAAACTGATGGGAAAAGTTAAAGAAAAAGCATTATCCAACTAAGAAAAAACCAAACCAAATGCCAGTTTGTTTAAATGTTAACTAATTGCCTGATCAGTCAACCCAGATCTATATATTTTCTTTTAAACTGACATAGCACAACACACATACCAAAACAAACAAAAAACAGACAAACAAAACTCCCTCAGAATTAAATGAAAAACCCAGTCCAAATTAATTTCTGTGTGATTACTGGAGGTTCCTTTCAGCAATGTCTTTTACCGGTGACTGCTTCATACAACTTCACAGAATCTGTATCTATGTTAATAGAGATTCTTCATTTTGCAGGTCTCCTGAGGCTATCACTCCTCAACCTTCCTTATACTTCTACAGTCCAGGAACAAAAATAACCTCAAGAAAGGTGGAAAAGACAGATCTTTCTCATAATTATGACAAACAGTTAAGCTATCCACTTGTACTATAGTAACTGTGAGAGTGAGCTGCCAAAGAGAACACACACAGAAACACACACAGGCAGGCTCAACCACACAAATTAGCAATGCAGATAAATCTGTGCCATCAAGGTGAACTATCAGTGGAAGCTCTTATATGAAACTCTGAAAATGTCTCCTACTGTGCTAATCTCATTTATTCCACATGGTTTGTTCAGCTCCAGAAATTATCATGCCAAAAAGACTGACTGGGACAGGACCAGGAAAGAACTCATTAGTATTTAGTGCCATCACTATGAAATGGAGAAGATAATCAGAAACAGGGTGAAGAAAGAGAAAAGAAGCAATTATAAAGAAACAAAAATATGTATTTCTTTTGTCATTGTACTATTGGAGTTTGATGGATCCCTGTTGTCAAATGGGTGTATTTTGTAAAGATCAATGATTTTAGTTAAACTGCAATCCATGGTACCCCATCATCTAATTCATCTACACAGCATATGATTTTTTCTTTCTTTAGAGAAAAGAACATAAGGTCATTCTCAAGAAGTTTTATTGATTTTTTTTCTGTATAGCTTAAATGAACAGTAAAACTCAAATATTTAATGGGTATTTTAGCCAATATTATTTGTCTGCAAGGTGAAATATGCCTCATAATGATTGGAAAGATCTTGTTTCAGTACTTCCCATAAAGAGGAAGCACTTATCAGGAACTTCTATTGAAAGCACTGCACACTCTACCAAGCTCCAAAACACAAATTCCAAGTGTTGCCATAGCTGTATGCATTTCTCCAATGCCTTCTCGCTTCTTTCACCTACACATAAAGTACATACTCTCACATGTCCGAGTTCATGAGCTGCTCTTAGCATCTCTAAAGTACTTAGGCTATCACACAGTACCTCAGGGTCCCAGTGACTCCTCTCTCTCCCTTGCACCTTGAGCTGATGGACAGTTAAGTTTAGGATGCCCATCAACCTTAGTTTTCCTAGTACTTTCCTTCTCCAATCCCTATTGATGAGCATGACCATTGTCTGACCACTGACAGGAGACTTCCATTAGCAGACATTCCTCTGCTCTAGCTGGTGAAGTACTTTCTTACCTCTGAGGGTCAAACAAATTATCAGATGGTTTGGAAGAGACTCTAAGAGAACATATAAGTGATTTTAAAGGAACTAGGAATTCCAGGAAAGCTTCAAATATAGTCACTTAATTTCCCTTGATAATAGGATTAGCCATGTGTATCCATAGCCCAAAGAGAGATTTTTTTAAAAAATTCTAGTTTCTATTTCAATGTTTGGATAATAATGTATGACAATTTCTATCTTAGTCATCAATGTCAAATTACTCTTATGAGTTCATTACACAGACTAATTCCTGTTACACTTTTCAAAGGGTTTGAAATATTTTGTCCTTCATTTTATGAAGCTATGAGACTTTTAAAAACATCTTACAGCATTTGAACAAAGTAGACTCAAGTATCATGTATCATGATTATACTCTACATGTATAAAACATACTTTTATACAACCTTGAAGAAGCAAAAGAAAACTATCACCTGGCTGCTTTGTTAGCTAGAAGATATGAAATTTGCTTTTCCTTCTAATTTTAATCAAGAATGGCAAAGTCTTTAGTCAATTCTTCCTACAAATGACAGTTTAGTGAGCCTTAGGGAACATCCCACTTTAGATGTGTTTTTATCCAATGGAAATTAATTGACCCATATTCCTAAGAAGCTCTTGCTTTACATTAGCATACACATTCTCTGCAAAAACTAAATTTTGCATAATACGCCCCTTTTATCTTCATATCATACAGACATTTGCTTGTCTGAATCCTTCTTACACTGTTTCTTTCACTTTCAGTGATTACTTTATTTCTAGTGACTGCCTGATTCTGTTGAATCATTTTTCTTTCTTATAATTAAAAAAAAAAAAGTTAAATTATTTATCTGTGAATGGAGAGCCTTTTCTATTGAAAACTGAATATGACTTCTAGGTAGTTTCATCACATTTTTGGTTCTGTAATTAATTTTCTCCTGTGACCCTCTGGCAAACAGGGGTAATTCAAAGAGAAATACTTCTTAACTAGTGCCATCTTTGATCTTTGACTTTCAACTTTCCATTTTTTCTTTACTTGACTCTGTGGATTGATCTGGTCTTTACTTGTCAGTAGTGATTATTGCAAATACAGGTTCCAGCAATATCTGCATGCCAAGATTTGCAGAATTCTTCTGCCTTCCTGGTTTTAAGAGAGAAAGTACTTCCCTCATGTTATCTCTTCTGGTGTAGTCCTTCTTTTTGCATTTTATTTTAAACCATAATTTTCAGTAATTTCTCTAACAGATCTGCTTCCTTAGAGATCATCTGCTACCAGACTTTCTACTTTTTCAAACAGCCACATCACTGCTAGAGTTAGTCTGTCTTCACACATTTCTACTAATTTGAAATGTCGTCCTTTATCTCTCAGTACAATTGATTCTCCATCCTGCTTCAGAACACGGTCCAAATCCTGAACTGATACTGGTGCAAAAAAAACACCTTATTGCCTTAGTTGTCTCAACATTTTAATACCTTCAATTTAAACTTTAGTAAAGCTTCATCATACATTTGAAAAATATTATTTTAAAAGTATTGGATATATATAAACAGTTTTACTTCCAAGAAAAAAAAATTGAAGTAAATCCAAAGTCTTACGCACTGTGTCTGACTCATCACATTAGAAAAATGCATTTAAAACTGACTTGAAATGGGTATATATTTTGCACTAATGCCGCAGAGCAGAACATCATACTGCACTACAACTTGCACTAGCTCCCTAGGGCTACAACTTCAATAAATTGGCAGGTGTCTACACAGTCAATATTTCTTAGCAAGTTCCTGAACAAAGGGATTAGTAAAACTTCCATCCAGCATACCCACAGTTGTGTTTTAATTCCACATCACTATTTGCAAGAGTAGCAGTTTTAGTCCTTGTAGATTGGCCAAATTCCGATTGAGGATTTTCATTTTGCATACCTATTTTGCCCCTGCAGTTCGATTTGATATGTTTTGGCTCATCACTTTCTGCCTTAATACGTTGTAGCCTGATGCCAAGTATTGTTAAACAGCTGCTGTACTTCCCCTGAGAGGATTTCAGTAACGTGTGACAAATTCCTACAGATACATCGAAATAAAAGGTGCTGCATTGGATTGTATACAGTGTCTGAAAAACTCAAATGGGACTTTCATATCCCTGGTGCCTCATTTTTGTGGCTTTGTAAGGAAGAAAAAAAGGAACTATCTACATATTGAGATAAGATACAGCTGAGGGACCTAGGTATCAAGGGAAATCTTTGCATAACATAGGAAAGTAAAAAATTATGGATTGTACTTGCTGCAATGCAAAGAGCTAGAGAATCCTTAATAAATAAATAAAGACTAGTAGTGACTTCTTCCTTTTCATTCCCATAAATAAATTTGTCATCAACCTTCCACATTTCCTTTAGATAATATAGCTTATGAAGGATTATGATGAGTAGATGGAAACAGAGATCTAACCACAGTTTTATCCAAAGGTATGAAATAATGCCTTATCTTTGAGTATTTTGTTACTGTATTTCAATATCAATATATAATTAACATTGTTATTAATTAATATCTTTAATTTTATTTACATATTCTCAGTACAACTGCTTTCAATTCTTAATAAAACCAGCAAAACTCAAAAACCAGTAGATAATGTAAATGTGATTGAAGTTGTAGTCAAACTAAAGCCAGTGGAATATCTTCATTTTATAACATGCTTCTATTGCTTCCCTAGAGAGAGAAAACAGAGCATACAATATCTAAAAAGGTGGACAAAATAACTACAAGCTGCATCACCAGAAGAGAGCCATACAAATGTTTTCTACAGTGCATGTAAAATGTTATCACCTGAGTTTTAGTCTCTTAAATTTGAATATCTAAACAAGGATCTTGTAAGTCTTTGCAGCTTGCATAGCGGAAAATATTTATTTGAGCACAAACTTAAGCTTAAGCAAGTGTATCAGGAGAAAGGGAAAGCTCTTGGTCTGCAGCTCATGGCCATTTCTTTGTAGGACAGCAGCAGAGATGTTGTCCTCAGAACTGTACACTTACACATCAATGAAGTCAATGGAACTTAAACTAGAGATTAATGCTGTGGGTACACTCAACACCTGCCCTAAGTATTACCCAACAATATTAGACAGAAGCCTGCTGGTTTCATTATTGCTGAAGCAGGGATAAAATTACAAGCAAGAGGTGTATCAGGCTGGCAAGGGCTTCAAACAGAGCTCTTGCTATCCTAGCTGGGCACTAACCTATTTTGCCATCTTCTGTCAGAAAGTTTTAGTAATCTTCTTTTCATTCCCCAGGGCAATTTCCAGTCAGTCTGGTAGTGAGCATCTCTTGTATATCCTTCCTCGATCTTGCTTTTACATTCACACATGTAACATTGCACATTTACATTGCAGAATGAAGCCGTAAACTCTGCACGTCAGCAGAGCTATTCAGGATTTAAAAATATGTCTGAGGAGAGAATATGCCCCATTATCAATATCCTGCTGACCCACTGGCAGCCTCTTAATCAGAAATACAGAATAATGAGAAATATTTATGTGATTTTCAGGTTAAATAAAACCAAGGAAGATTGACTTATATGTGATATACTAGCAGAAAGTATTAGAAATTAATATTGAAGACCAAAGATACTTAGCCGGCTCTAAGCCCTAAATTACTTTGAAAAATTAATGACTTAAAATATTATGCATTTTAAGAATTTTTGGGGAAAATATGTTTAATACATCGTTAATTGGATTCCCTGAAAATACATTTATTTTATACAAAGACAGACTTTACACTGTGCAAAATTAAACAATGGAAATGAGATCAATAATGCCTTTGAATACATGGGATTATATCTCTTCATAAAACGCCATTAACCTTGAAAATAATATAGGAAAAAGGGGGGAAAAACAAAAAAAAGGAAATATTAGAACTGCACTAAAGATGTTAGGCAACATTTTATGAATCCTAAGGATTGTTTGTATGCTGGCTGCAAACATAGTTTGCTGGCTAGATGTTATGTGTGTGACAGAAATTCTGGTATGGCATTGGCAATTTCACCATCTCTGTTCTCTTTGTTCTCATCTAAGGCCATATGTTTATCAGTGTACACATTTTATATCCACATTTGATGCTGCCATCTCCCTTTTGTCCCTATTTCTCACCAAGCTGCGAAAATCATCACAAACAAGAGCGAAGGACATCCTGCTAATATTGAGTCCAGGCCAGTAATAAACTCACTCTATTTTGCTTCATCTCCAATGCTATTACTGCATTCCTGAGAGTTTCTGTGCACGTAGATTTCGTATAAAGGAAGACCCATTAGTGTCGGCCTCTGTTAGAAAATTTCAGATTCAGAAATTTGAATAAGCCTTAGATTTCCTAAGATCCCTTAGCTTTAATTGGTATTCCATTAGCCAATGAGATGAGTTTCTTATAAGGAGACACTGAAGTAAAATAGTAGTGTTCCATAATGGAAATGCATTTTTTTGATCCTAAAGTCTAGTGAACATCGAAACATCTTCTTTTCATTTTTCTCTTTTCTAAGAGTTTAATTGGCATTAGACTGAGGGGGTAGAAGAACATGTTATCCTGTAGAAAACCATGGCAGCAAACAATATTTTAAATTAGGAACTTCTATTGATTAACCAAAGCAACATAGCTCAATCCTCATGTAACAATTGAAATCTATTTTCCAAAATAATGCATCTTCTCCATGTCTACTTACAGGGAATGTCATGAGTCTTGAGGAAATGAAGGTTTGTTGAAGGGCTCCTATTAATTCAGTCTGATTACCATTGCATCTTATAATCAGCCTCATATTTTAGTATGAATAACATGCAATTTCAGAGACTGTGAAACAGCATTTGGTTTGTATATCTATATCAACATAAATTCAAGCTGCAAGTTACTTATTAAATAGCATAATTTGCTTTAAATGCATCTTATAAAATGTGAATTTCTCAATTCCATATCCTAGCTAATTTGACTTTCAGACAAACTATCATTTGGAGAATTTTTAAATACTAGAAACATGGAGGGACTCTTATCGTGTACTGATCTAGCTATCAGAAATGGTCTGTGAACTACGAACAGTGGATGCTGTTGCTCCTTTTGTCCATGTCTTCTTACTTGTATAAGTAGAGTGCTTTAATGTATATCTTCTGTCGGATAATACGTTAAAACTACTGTGCATCTTTAAGAGGCTGTTAGACACTGATTTCCCATAGACTGCAATCAGCTCTTTGAAATTGTAGTGTTTGTGACAGAATAAACTCCATTAACTTGTTTTATTAGTACTGTGTGCAGTCAGGAGAAGCAATGCTGCAGAACATTATGAAATGACTAACAGTTTTCATCAGTGCACAGCAGAATGTTTTCCCCTTACACAGAATATATAATTATTGCTCACATAAACAGGTAGATGTCTTTTTTCATCTTTCTAAGGTAATATTGGGAAATCTAAGATTCTTATTCATGAGAGAAATAAAAAATAAATTAAGCTTTTCCCAACCCCCACTCTATTCAATTTGTTACCATGATGCTGCTGTAATTTTTGTCTATGTTTCAGAGAATGACCTATCAAATAGAAAAACAGTTCTAATTCAATTGATTACTATAATGACAGAACAGTTCAACAAAGCCAAAGGTGTCTGAGAAAGGAAAGATTTACTGACCAGCTGATTCCTAGAGGCACGTTAGTCAAATTTTGTCAGCTTGTACATAAGGTAAACTGCCAAACTGATAAATGAAAGCAGAAAAAATCCAGAAGGAGAAAGTATAGTTGCTTTATGTAAGTAAATATAAGTCAGCTTTCACAGAATCACTATATATATCAGAAGCAGGTAGGTATTCTATACTTCAGATGGCACAGCTGCCAGTGCTTATCTGAAGAGAAAGGTATTCTATTCCAGAATAGCTCCTACAGCATTGCATCAGCCAATTTAGAAATATAAACAACTTTTTCTCTTCTCCTTTGCCTCCATTTTCTGCTGGCTTTTTGCTTTGCCCGTTTAAGATGAAAGTCAGGTTCTGAGCTGACTAGCTGCATGGGACTCCCAGTATAAACGTCAAGCATTTTAGCCCAACAAATTATAGGAAACATGAAGCTGAGCAATCACAAAGGAAATGATTGAAAGGAAGAGTCAGTACAGATGTAGAATAATGAGACACAAGAAAAAAAAACCACACTGAAATCCAATCCAGCCTATTTTTTTCCAGTAAAATAATGAGTTTATGATTTGCGGATTGAATATAACTAAGTAGAAAGGTACTTTTCATAACAATGATTTGCAGAATCACCCTTCAGCTGGATAAGTATTCCTTTTGCATTGGATTAATGTTCTTGCTATTATAGTTAAGGGACTGTCAGCCTTTTCTTTACATAAACTCCTATATTCAGGAGCTTATAATTAGTTTATAAAAATCCTCAGCATGCTGAAACTTGAAATAAGATTTTAGTCTAGAAGTAGTTTTGAGAATATATTCTAAAAGAAAAAAAAATTACGCAAATTTTAAACTTATAAAAAAATTTTCTTGTTTACTGTCCTCCTATTCAGCTCATATGTTGCACATTGTATTCCTTTCAATACCATGTTATGGGTTCTGGTGTCCAAAGGCACGTACACATATATACGTGTATTCATGAATAAAAAAATAAAACTCTCACTGATGTAACAAAATCATTCCACAAAAAACAAAAGAAAACAAAACAAAAAAGCAAAATAAAAAACCCCAAAACCAAACAACAACAAAGCAAAGCAACCCCAAAACCAAACCAAACCAAACCAAGAAAACCCAACAACAACAACAACAAAAAACCCCCATAGAAACCCACCCCCAAGCATTATGCATATCCAGAAGCTACTTATTCTAAATTAGAGTAGATGTTTCAGGCTGTGAATCTATAATATGCAAATGAATATATTCATGCCAGTATTCTGAAGGTCAGAATGGAGTATAAGTTAAACCCACAAAGGTCAGAAATTAAGTGTTATGGCTGAAACTCTATTCTGAAAGGACAAGAGCATCTATTTCAGTTGGCCCAATAATGTGAAAGTTCACAAGGAAAAGAGCCTCACTCACCAGGCATAAACTCTGAAAAGCATTTGAAAATTATGCTTTCAGAGCCACACTGCTAAAAGAGAACCTCCTGATGCAAAATGGTGGTTTTTTTTAATTCCGACAACATGGAAAGAAGCACAACATTTTAGATGTTGGGCTATGTTAGCATTTAATACTTATTCCTCTGAGAAAAAAAAACCTCTAACTTGAGAAGACCAAAGTATTTCAGGCGAACAAACTTGTCCTTTACGCATGTTTTTTTGCCTTATTTTCATAACTAGTGTCTTGTTTTGTCTTCATCTGCAAAATATGAAAAGTTGCCATCTACTTAAATTTTCCTTCAGCTCTTCAGAAGTGCAGCGGTGCACTTTGCACCACAGCTAAACATCTCATTTACCTCTCACTGCTGTTGCCAAAACATGACCCCTCACTTGTTGCGACTATTTTGAATGCTCATAGTCCCATGATAAAATTTCCTTGTCATCATCTTCAATCCAACAGGGTTTTCAAATGTATTTTCTGAAACAGCATAAACCATACTGAGCATCTCTTTCAAATAACCCATTGCTGACGATTTTCCCAGTGATAGAGAAACTTTAGGGAAGAATGACGCTGATTCAGAATGCCTCAGGAGACACATAACTAACTTATTAGTAAGAAGCACTCAGAGTCTTTAAAAAGGAAATAATGTTGAGTGTGGTTTCTCCATCTAAAAGAGCTACCCCTCCCTTGAAAGAAACCATAAATCTTTAGGTCTGAACACATTCCCAAAGGAAGGACACATCCAGGTGAAAACCTTTCTTTTTTAAAAGTCTTCATAGAAACAAAAACAGATGGAAAAAAAAAATCAAGCTATTGGTACCTCACATTAAAAGTCAGCATTGGTCCTTTTGCTATACTTGATTTAGTCCATCTGACTGTGGTGCAATGGTAAGTATAGAGATTACCTTACATCCATTTGTGCTCATTACTGAGAACTTTAATAGGAAGGATTGAACTGTAGATGTTTTTCTTTTCTCTTGTGGTTTTCTGGTCTCAAACATGCTCTCAGGCCACACTCAGGATCTATAAGGATCATGTCTCTGGATTTTGTTAGTGCTCTTTTGCACTATTTTCTGGACATCAGTCCACTTCCTTCCTTCTGCAGCAGCAGGATCAGTGGTATTAGCTTAGCTTGGAGGATTATTACAAAAGAGGCTGACATACTATAAAGCACTTTGCCAAGAAAAATTTCCCTTCATCTCAGATTTTCCTGTGTAAATCTGGACATCATTCAGTTCCCATGCAGCACCACATCCTTCATGACACCTATTTCAGTTCTACCGACTTTTCCACACAGATGTTCTTGGAGAAGTCAGAAGGTCTTGTGTTTTGCCAAGGGGTGACAGCTCTTCCTCTGACTTGTTCATCCTGCTTTTGGACTGCCTCTTCTGAAAAGTTTGCTACCCTAGATTTGACAGTGCCTAAGATGACTGTTAAAGTCTTCTTTCCCAGGTGCAGCATCTCAGTGACCTGAGATGACAAGAAACAGAGAACTGAAGAATACTTTTGGTTAAAATGGACATTTTGTGGTTTTCTGGTGCAAACTTTCTCCTCAAAGCAGCTTTAATATAATGTCAGCTTACTCTGGGCTGTGTGCAACTGAGTTTTGAGTGTCTGCAAGAGTGGAGATTCCTCAGACTCTGGGCATCCAGTTCCAGTCTCTGTCCTCATTGTGAAAAGCTTTTTCTTTACATTCATAGAGACTTAGAAGCGAGTTTTTTCTGTTGTGCCTTTTCCTTTCGTTAGGCACTTCTGTGAGAGTACAGCTGCTGTGCTGAAAGATCATCCCTATATTCTACTATGAGAACCTTGGAAAAAGGAAGTAGATTGCCATACACTCTTCTGCGTGATGAACAAACAGCTCCCTCAGTTTCACATGAATCATACGCTTCAGCCACTTAAGCACTCCAATATTTTAGTGGTTACTCCAGTTTGTAATTTTTTTTCTTTTACTGGAAATAGTGTTTTATGCCTACTTGTACAATGTGGTTAAGTACCTTGGATATCCTAACCCTGATTTCAGGAGTACAGTGCAGGGGCTTCTGGGCTACTAGAAGGCATTGGCCCTGGACCAGCTTTTTTTCTCTTGGATTATGTGTCTCACTGCCTGTGGTACAAATCACACTTCAGTCAGTGGTTAATAATGACTGCCATAAACAATGAGCAATAAAGGAGATATTCACATTGTGAAAGGAATAAGGTGTCTGCTTGCTGACCTCTGTGTGAAAAATTTGAGGCCAAATGTCAGATTGCATGGTAGCTGACAGTACTGATAATTCTCTTAATAGTATACACAGTGGAGTGTTCCTGGTGACTCATATGAGAAATATATTGAATTTCATCCAGTTTACAGATAATGTTAGCAAGCATATTTTGCTTGGTTTCTATTCCCCATATACCATACACTGCTGCATTTACAGAATTAAAAAATACACATATAATGAATCGTTTTAGCTAGTGTTTTGAGAAGCTCTACCAAAAAAATCACAGCTGGCTGCAGAGAAATTTTTTGCTTAATTCCCCATGTTAAAATTCAGTAGTCATAGTGAGATTTTCATGCTATTAAATGGATGACTGAATGTTTTGCTATCACTAGCTGATGCCTTGATGATATGATGTTTCATTTCCTATGAAGTATACAGAAGGATCTCTCATCCACAGGTCCTGACTGACCACAGGTGTCACATGAATGCACAGACATAGTAACAGAGTTAATAGAGCTGAGTGTATTTGCAGGGTAATTTCTGAAATTGCATGGATGGAATAGAAGGATCTTGAGTGATCTTCTTTCCAAAAGTCTATCTTTATTAAATGGTAAACTATTACCTGTTGTAACAGCTGAAACTGAAAGATACATCTCATAGCCATTCTATAAACAGTGCTAGACTATGACCAGTTCTGTGAAATTTAGAACTTAAATGTTCGAGCTAGTCAAATAACACCTTAACAATCAGTGTTTCTTGTAGAATGGCACTGCAAGTCAGTGGCCATCATCTCTAAGAGCAGAAATAATTCTCTTTAAAATGCAGGATTAAAATGAATAGAATAGAATAGAATAGAATAGAATAGAATAGAATAGAATAGAATAGAATAGAATAGAATAGAATGTTCTGAATGAAACATTCAGCATTGGAATGTGCACTGTTACATCTCTAAATAAAAAGTATGTAGGTTTACTTTAAACATTTAAAATTGAGGTATTAAATTTCTACAGTGTCGAGACAGTTTCTAACTAAACTTAAATAAAACATCAGTGCTACCAGTTTCAGAAAGATTAGCTTTGATATGATCAAGAATACACAAGTACATGATCACTTCATCCACCATTTTGGGTTACTTCAAAAATGAATAAGCAATTTGTGAAAAATGAAGAAGGAAATAATTCAGGAGTACCTTGTAAAACCAGGTTCCAGGTCAGTGGTAGAACTTAGACGTCTACCAGTGGAAGGGGAGCTGGAACTAGGTGATATTTAAGGTCCCTTCCAACCCAAACCAATGGTTCTGTGATTCTAATCAAATTTGCTAAAAATGACTGAATGAAACCTTTGTGAAACTTTTAATATTACCCCATAATAATGGATGAACACAGATATGAAATCACTGTAATGACCTCCAAAGTGTGGTTGGTTATGCTATTGTAAATATCTTTTGTTTACAGAGGTATTGATTACACTGCCAAAATAAATTGACTTGCATGAATACAATCTGGGAAACAAGAATTTAAATTTCTAGTCTAGATCTTCAGCTGATGAATATGGATAAAAGCTCATTGATTGCATCTAATTCTCATCATCTAAGGCTTTGACCCTCCATATTCACTGTAGTGAAGATATAATTTCCTATTCAAAAAAAAATAAAAAACAGCAGAAAAACAACAGAAAAACTCTACCACAGATTCCAAGTGTTTCTTTTATTTTAAACCAAAATCAAGGTCAAATACACAACTTGAAATACATTCACATAGTATTGCAGATAAAATAATGCAAGTTAATATGATATTTTGATTAACTTTAATTGATTTCTGATTCCACTGTTTCAGTCCACATCTACAAAACAGACAATATTCCTTAGTATAAAACTTCTGTATCCAAGGAATTTACCCATTATTAATCAAATACTTAGGATTGTTGCTGCTTTGTCTAGTGAATAGCATCTTCTTCATTGACTAATCCAATTATATTCAATAGGATGAAATTAGTCACCTAATACAAAAAATTGGAGGAATGCTCTCTTATTACTCAACTATTTTGAGTCCTATGTAATACTAATGCAGCTTAATAGCAGACAAATACAGCTGTTATTTGATTGATGATGACTCATGCAGCTGTGGATAACAAAGCTCTTTTTACTAAAAAACAATTTAGACTCACCATGGCTAGTATTAATATCTGGTCATGTTTATAGATATTTTGAACTATAGCTATGATAGGAATCTTTCTGGATTTGAAATATCCTACTAAAAACTTTTATTCATATATTCAGCTTAAAAATTTTGTAAAGCTTAGTCTGAAATAAGAAAATTCAATCCACCATATAGAGGCATGCCCCCTGTGACTTTTGTAGCAAATAATATATATTTTTTTAATTCAAAAGAAAAATCTTAAGGAAAAAAATATTCTGCATGCAGTTTGAGACCCTGATTCTTTTTTCCTGTAAAGAAACTACCAGGCTTCATCTGGTCCTATTAAGATTCAATGATTCAATGTTTTCTTGAAACAGCTAAATGGCATTTTTCATATAGGCTCAGATGCAAATATGGAGTTGGGCATTTTTTGTAAATCTAAGGCATTGTGAAGATATCTCAAATGTAATAAGGAGGCACCTAATCCTTTTGCAGATACCTGAATTTTATAGGAGTGGTTATTGAATGTTCAATTTTCTTCTAGCATCACGTCTAACGTTTTCCCCCTATATTTGAAAGGTACTTTTTACATCCAAGTTTCTTATTACTCCTTTTTGTACCTAAGCCTGTCTGGCATTACTTAATTTGTTAGACATACTCAGAGCTTGCCTAACATAGCAACAACATTGATCAGTTTGATCCAGGCAGTTTTATATAGCCAGGGAACATCAAGTCTTTCAGGGAAATGCTTAGAGATTGTACCACTTGTACGATGAGTGAAAGACTGGCATTTCAACCCCCTTTAGCCAGAAAGAGTTCAAATCTATTCTGCCAGCCTAGACTAAAGAACATAGTTGTTTGAAGAAGTTGGATTGAAGTGGTAGAATGTTTCCTCTGCTTCTGCTGTCTCAGGAGCCTATGTACTTCATGCCAGGAATACTGCATGCACGGAAGGGGCGGAGGGCGGGGGGGAAGGAGAAGAAAACCCCACATTTTGGCTACCCCCTCCACAAAGGACTGTTTATGACTGCACTATAGGATAATTAGGTAAAATATACAGAAAGTGTTGGTGCAGTCAACAGTTTCCTCAGTATCAACCAGTTCTCACATCAAAGGAAATGTGACCTCTAGTTTACATTTTCTAATCAATAAATCACATATTTTTTCTCACAGCTTCAAGGCAGGGAGAAGTAGAACAGCCCCAATGTTTGAATCCTGCTCATACGGAGAAACGCAGGCATCATCCCAAGGTGTATGAAGAGGAGTGTGACAGGAAAGCTAAGTGAAGTATCCTTTAGTTTTACCATGGCACAAAGTTCTAAACTGAGAACTTACGTCTACTGGAACACATGGACACCCAGGAAAAACAAACCAGTGAAAAAGTAACTGGGAGAAGGGGACAAGGGCTGGAAAGAATGATAAAACAGCTAAAATCATATGTTTTGTAGTGAAAGAATGAGGTTATTTGTTTCTGCTTAAAGAATACAATGAGAGACCTGACAGCAGTTTTCAAACATGAGAAAAGCAAAAAAAAAAAAAAAAAAAAGGTTTAAATTGTATCTAGGGAGATATACTTTAGACTTTAGGAAAATATTTCTAAATGCCAGGATAGCTAAATACTGAAAAACAACACGTAGGAACCTGTAGGAAAATTTTTCGTGAGCAAATCTCACAAAAATTTTAAGTATAGCTAATCCCACCTGTGAGGAAGGAAGGTAGACAAGATGACTGTCAATGATCTTAATTCTGGATCAGTTCGTATGATTTTTATTAGAAGTGCTTCAATTTTGTTTGGGACTGAGTTAAAGATAACTGAGATTTTTTTTTTCTAATACATAAACAGGGGCCTTGGATAAAGACTCAAATAGGAATATGATTATGCAAACCCTGCAATCAATATTTGAAAGATTTTGCTATTTCTAGTATAGTATTTTTGCTACTGGCATTTATAGTTATAGAAAAAGTGAGAAGTTTAACTATTTTCTTTACTCTTTTGTAAAATTTCCGTGTGTATTGAAGAGAAAGAAATATTCACACCTCTTATAAAATATCCACAGTAGAGGTTAAAATTGTAGTAGAGGTTAATATTTACAACTATTTTTTACAGCAAATCTGCAGAGATGTTTAATTTTCTCTGTTGCTAACACCATCAAATAAAGCAAACAAATAATATTTGTGCAAAGGCAAACAAAATAAATGAGTCAGGTAATTATAAAAAGAACACTGACCTATTAAAAATTGGTCTGATCTTCAAGAATTCTCAGTATAGCAGCAGTAATGTTATTAAAAATAGTAGAATCATGACAAGTATTCATTAGAATTTGCATACGTGAGTAAGAATGCACTTAATTACAAATTGCATTCTGCAAATTATTTAGAAGCTGTAAATCAAAGCAACAAAGAAGAAAGATTTAGGCAGTAGAGGTTCCGAAGAATTTTCTAATGCAAATGTTCTTAAAAACAACAGATTTGGGAAGTTGTAAGATATTTCCATGACAAAACTATTTAAAAGAACAAATAAAGTTCAGATATGCTAATGTTTGACATACAGGCATTTTACTATAGGTAGTGGAAAATTATCCCAAATAGATCAGAATGGAGTTTTATATGTAGAAGTAGATGTGTTTAAATAGTGTGTCAATTGAAGGCAAAATATCGTATGCAAATTAGGAACTCAACTAGCAAACTGCAGGTGTAATAAATTTCATGGATTGTGTTATTTTCATGCAGATTTTTTTTTTCAGCTGCCGTCAGCACTGTGGTTTAAATGCTTGTGCAAAGCAGTCCCTGCTCTGCCTACTGAGTCAGCACCCCAGGGAGTTCTGTCTCACTGCTAAGCCAAAAGGGCTGAGGGAGCTCACTACCTCTCTGGAGCCCTGTCCTGAAGCTGGGGGGAATGGAGCAGCTGGAAGAAGAACAAGTAAATGTAGAGAGGAGGAGACCAGACAAGATGTAAGAGTTTGAGAGGTGAGGAAAGGAAGGTGACAGAGAAAGATGGAAGACAAGAGAAGTCTCTGATTCAGCTGGTCAACTTCAACTTTGCTTCGCTGCAGAGGAGATACTAAGCATTTTATAGAGCTCTCATTTCCTGTGTCCAAAACAGAATACAGAGGATACATGGAAAAAATCTTGAAGTCGCTTTTGAGAATGTAACTGGAAGGACAACTGAGAAACAGCTATTAAAACACAAAACAAACCTGCATAACACCACAAAAGCAAAATCCATAAATTTTTGTTTGTTTGTTTTAAGCAGGAAAAGGCAAATTCCTAGTGGAAGGAGAATCTCTCAATTTTCCATATCATCTGGAGGAACAAAAAAGTAATTTTTATTATTCACTTCAAATTTTTTTCCTGGAGTTCAAGATTTTTACAGGGCAGTCCTTGAAGACCTAAAGCCTGAAGTGTACTTAGGTTCTTCATTGTCTAACTGCTGCACCTGAAAATGACCAGTAATGTTGTTTGACCTCATGGACACTTACAGCTCATGTCTATCACTAAGACAACTGCCCAAATATTGACTCTGCTCAGATTGGACTGCTCAGATTAAAACGTAATTAATATTTTAGGGTAGAGGTTGTAGACATTTATGTAACTATAAGTAAATGGCAAAATTTGTCTTTTGTTACAATGGAAAAGATGTGGCAAATAATGGGATTATTGTTACTTAGTAATGCATATTTTCAGTATTTCTCAATACCTGTTCTTTGATAAGTCTGTACACACACTACATTTCTGAAGGAAATTTCACAGCCTGGTACTATTATGTCTCTATTATTTATTATTGTTACCAGCAGTAAAACAAGATGTCCAGATTCCACTGTACTTGCAAAACTTTCAGAGCTGATCTTACAAGACAGGTACATAGAGCAATAACATTTGAACGAAGCTAGGGAAAATATTCATGGAGCATTTTCACTGGGTTCTTTGGGTCTCTTGATATAGAGCATACACAGCCTCGAGGGTGCTCTTGATTGTTATCTTTGCAGCTGAGTGATTTTTGGAGGTCCTGCTGAATACAAGGGTCACAACCTACAGTCCATTCTTATCTGTTTTAATAAAAAATGACAACGAACTGTGAAATTCTCCGTTGTCCCCTCAAGCAAAATGAAGGTGAATGTCACTCCTCTCTGTACAGTCAAGTCTAATTGCACTATTAGGGTCCAGACCATGAAAATTCACTCCAACAAGGGCTTTAACAAAGTCTGTGGAAGCACTGCAGTACAATTTGCACATCCCCAGGTTTACTAAGTTTTATCAAAACCTCCAAGGAGACTTTTGCTCTTTTAGACTGGATTGTGCATACCATTTATATCTCAACTCCATTAAAATTCATTCAAGCAGTGATTTATTTCTGCATAACAAAAGTTCTTTTTTGTTCAGCTCTCAGGAAAACACGAAGACTTCATAGATTATGTGATATAGTGAAAGATGGGACTGAGTGAACCTTTAGCAAGTTTACAGGCACTAGAAATTTGGAAGAGTGATTTAATAAAGCAGGCAGCTTTTCTATCTTTCAGAGTGATCTTTTAAAGACCTTCACCTTAACAGGCTGAAGGAACAGCAAGCAGGAACTTCATGAAGTTTGAGCAAGAGAAGTCCTACTCCTGGGGAAGAAAAAAAACCCAACAGTGGAAGATGCCTGAAAATAGTGTACAGATTTAGCCATCCACCCTTCCCATCATGTGACATTGGTCAAGTTCTTTCTATATGACAGTTGCACTAATTCTTCATCAATCAGAAGTTCCTTCTTCTATCCATTCAGCTGAAGTGCATGTTCAGTCCTTGACATCAGTACCAGAATTTATGAACATCCACTTTTTGTAGGGAAGCCTGTGTCTACTCATACTGAGTTTCTGCATGAACTCTTAGGCAGAGTCCATCTTGAGTTGCTGCCTCTTTTTAGTGTTGGGAAAGTTGTGGTTAATGGGGTGGCAAGGTTTGATCTCTGTGATCGTCCTAGCTGAGAACACCATGGTTTTTAACCTGCTGCTAATCTAGTCTCAGCCAAAGCTCACACTGAGTAACAGCCTGCCATTAGTAAGGGCTTTGGCTCACAGAGCCATGTGGATTCAGAATTGCTTCAAACACTGAGGTTGCTATAGGACTGCATATGACATTTCTAAAACCAAATGTAGACATTAACATCAGAAAAGCAAGCAAGGACGTGACTGTAAGTAGACAAGAAGGGGTTTAATACTCGCTTGGGAGCTAGAGTAAGGTGAAAGAGGAAATCTCTAGAGCTCCAAAGATTACTACAAAGTCTGCTTTCTTTCCTTCCTGTCCTGTATAGGTATAACTTCTCCCTACCTGCTCTTCTGACGTATATACCAGTATGGTGTAGCTGGCTACAGCTGGAAGGATACATGAATCAAAGGGTTCAAGACCCTTTCTTCACCATCTCTCTTCATACAAGAGTTACACACATTAACATTCTTCTGATACTTATATGAACAAGACCTAATATGCAGGCCTTCTCTATTGGTCGAAAATCAAGGGAGGTACACTATATCCATAATGTATGTATGTTTATTTGTTTATTAAGAAAGTAATTAAAAATGTTCAAAATCTATGCAACCAGATGAAGTCAGCTTTAATTAGGTGCAGTTAAGAATATGTTTCATTACAAAAATGGACACATTAAGAATGTATTTCATGGGACATGAAAAATAACATCTTATTTTTTATATGAACAGCTCAGGGTATCTGGAAAGTGAAAGAGAATTTTCAGCTTGAGATCACAGTTTTCACTTGAAACTTTTTTTAAAGTATTCAACATTATCTTGATTGACTCAATTCCAAATACTAAGAATGGTTTGTTTGTCCAGATCTTCACATCTTGTAAAGGTAAAACCTCTAAAATCAAGAATTTAAATACAAGAATGCTGGGGGGAAAGGTTGTTCTCTAGCTCTGCTCAGTATGAATTGCTAATGCAGGAGAAGAAAATTAAATCCAAAAAGCATTTTAAAAAAATAATTGAGCCTGTTGTTGAGCAGAAAGAAATTCAAGTACCAGCACATCGTTAGTGGAGAAATTGTGTGTTACAAACAAATGAAAAAAGAGAAACCTTAATAAAGGTTCTTGAAAAATAGGCAACAAAGACTTTACACTTCTTCTGCCTGATGATTCTTTAATGGCTGCAATCCTGCAGGATCACAACCAGGAAATAGAAAAGGCTGTCAGTCTTTTGTCAAACAATTACTGTTTAAGTGGTTAAAGAGATAAGATTATAGTAAGCGGGGACATTGTAATCCAATACTTATAAGTCTAATTTGGTCCTTATTTTCTGGGAACTTGAATCCACAGCAAAAGAATAGCTTGCTTTTTCCTGAAAATTTAAAAACCACACAAACTAGCAAGCAAAACTTTGCCATTGGTTGAGCTATATAAGGTTTCATTGGTGTTACACCTGTCTTCCCTTCTCAATATCGTATTATTCCCTACATTTCTACAATGCCTATTAATAAACTTTGATCCAACCTTGCAAAAATCCAGATACCTGGGGTTGTTCAGATGGAACTCTTTTAAGCCTAGTGTTCAAAGTAGGGGTTAAATGTAAGAGACAAATTGTGGAAAAGTATTTGTCAAAAGTCTTTTGAAAATACGGATTTCAATAAGACAACTGAAAGAATGCTTTTACTTGGTAACTAATATTTTTTTAAACATTTGGGTAAAACCTCCATTAAAGGGAAAGGAAGACAGGCAGTCACATTGCACAAAGTTTAGGTCAATAAGAAAGAATTTATGTGCCCAAATCCTGCTACATTATTGAAAAGAGAGGCTTTTTTGGCTCCTGCAGACACAATTGAGAGCAATAAGAAATTGATTAATTTTACCTAACTGTAGACTTGTGGCACTGTCTTAAGTCCTTAGCTGGGATGAATTGCCTTTCAGACATGTATTTCTCTCATTGAGTGTGAAGAGAATCTAATCGAACATGTCAACTTTGGTCCTTCAGGTAAGGTGTCTGAGAGAGGGTGGGATGATTAGACCTGGATACATTAGTAATTTGATGAAGTGCTGTTAGAGAAAAATGAGCCAGATTGAGTGCTGGACCCAAATTTTTTTTCCCTGTGAGCTGAGTTGGTACTCAGCACTTGATCTGTTTTGGGCTGCTCCAACTAGCTGGGGTGGACCAGCATTAAAAGCATAGATTACAAAGCAGCTGGTGCTAACTTGTCTCAGAGCCAATGGTCATCTCCTTGCTCTTTTTTATTTAGCATAAGGACTAAAAATCAGAATGTTTAAGAATTTAACTGCTGTCAGATTTGTAAGCCATTTTTTCTTTAATTACTTCTGAATCTCTCTGTTCATCTCAGTTGAAAGTCCAGGGATCCTGAGAAACTTGAGAGAAGGTTTGAAATTTGTTGCCTTTTTTCAGTGTGTGATGTTGGTAACACTGATGGCTGCAGATCCTGAAGGAATCTGAATGTTAGATTTGATCTGAGATATTATGTATAGTTTAACTACTGTAGCACACAACACAATAGCAGAATTCAGACTGTAGTCAAGGCAAGTGCTTGAGCATCTGTTTTGCCAAAGTCAGTTTAAGTTTAGGGCAGGAATGTCCCCACAGCTGCAACAGCAACTGTGATGTACCTTAAATTTCAGTGCTCCATTTTATGCAAGCAATAACTGAAACACATAGAATTCAGCAAATAGAAGGACAAGAACAGAATGCAGAAATCCCTGGCCTGCCCCTTAGCCTAGGCCATGTATTCTCTGAGTTATGGCTTTGTGACAGGTGAAAAAGAGGCACATCATTTTCATTTACAGGAGGATGTAATCAGAGGACACCACAAATAGCCAAACACAGTGTTTACACACAGAGTGCTCCCATGTTGTTGCATTCACTGTCAAACTATGCTATTTGTATTTCAAAATGAGGCAAACTAAAGAAAATAAAAAAAATAATATCAGATAGTCAAGGACACAAGTGTTCTTATGTTCTTCTCAAAAATCTCAGAGCAGCTTCTGCAACCCAGTGGAAGGAAGCCGAGAAGAGTAGGAAGTTTAGTGGTAACTGTGTGCAGTGTTCACCTGGGGTTTCTTCTAGATGAAAGCATATGTGATGTAGGTGATATTTAATGTTGTCCTTATGTGTTTAAAACAGAAAATATCACCTGGGCATAGATATTTTATTATCAATCAGATTCTTTTGACAATTTTCAATTACATTTCTGAATTTTTATTATATGTTAAAGGACTATATTAATTAAAGCAGACTGCAACTCACTAATAACGATTAATTCAGCCCAGGGTGCCTTAAAGTGAGATTTTATGAGAGCTGAAATTCTCTACGGGTCTCTAATTTACATTTACAACACAGAGAACTGTACTTCTGGACGCTTCTACTTGGTATTCTCCTCCAAGCCAACACAGTAGCTTGAGACCAGGATAGGAGAGGTGATGAGAGACTAGGGTGAAGAATTACAATGTTCTGAAGTGTTAAGAGAGGCAGTAGCTTTCATTGGTCTCAGTGGATTAACACATGTAACCCCACCTGGTAATATATACAGCTTTTAGAAAGCAGAGCACAAAATCTAATAGAATGTGCAATCAGTTATTGGTGAAGAGCATTAGCTAGATAATAAACACACTCCAAATGTACCTACTCCCCCTGGGAAATAGCCCCTCTTGTTGTTAGTCCTTTTGTCATTCATGAGTAATATGTATTTAACAGAAATCTTGGAACAGGAAATGAAAAACTGAAGATGATAAATCTGTTCCACTTAGACAATAATCATATAACACTGTGGCCAGTTAGTTTAATTTATAGACACCATTCCCCCTGGAAATCTTAGGTAGAGAAATTAAAAAAAAAATAGGCAGGGGAGGGAGATGGGGAGTGAAAAGATAAAAATTGGTACAAGGCATCTCTTACCCACTGGAGCAGTTAAATGGAAGAAAAATACTAATTAAGATTTCACTGCTGCAAAGCAGTATTTACAGTGGTTGGACAGGAGTTTTTCTAGGGTTCACCTTCAGTTTCTTGCTAGAAGCTCTATGCTGAAGTGTGTCTTGCTGATATTTAACTTGTCATGCCTCTGTCTGTTGGTATTTTTGGTTTAAATTTTTTTACTTTTTGTTTTTTTCTGAAGAGAAAAAGTACTTTTGGGCACCTGTAGCCACAAGAGATTACTAATCCACAAACATTTTTCTCTCTTGCAACCTCCCAACCTGTGGCAATAATTATGATGTCTGACACGTATTTGTGTGACTCTTAAGGTATAATTAAAGCAACTCTCCTTATCTGTGAACACAGCACTTACATTCATACTGTTTGGATAATATTCTTCTCTTTGTAGCAGGTCCTTCAAATCCTCCAGTAATTATTAAGGTCTAAGCTCTGGTTTCCTTACAAAAAAAGTATTATATAGCTCAGGCTGAAAAATTAATTATTTACTTTTAATGGCAAAGAATCTGGGTAATAAAATTATCGTCTAAGGATTTTTGTTCTTTTTTATGACTGACACTTCTAAACAGCTTAGACTGGCTGTAATGCTCATTTTGTATAAGATCTAGAAATGGATTACCTTAGAAAAGGTAAAAGAGAAGTATTTTCATTTGTGCTGCTAACCTCTTAGCAACTTGTAACACCTCATAGGCATAAAGATTACAAAATATACACTGAATTGATGCAGCCAAAATTAATTAGCCCACTTTAAAAAAATCAAACAAACAAGGAAGTATCAAAAAGACATAACACAATCAGAAAATGTCAAACCAGTAACTGATGACATGCAAAATGTTTTTCCTCCATTTGTTTGGAAAGAATGTTTTGTTAACAGTTTGTAGATCAAGTTTTCAACCTGTTAGTGTCATCTTTGGTATGGTTCTCCTAGATAGTCTCTGCAATGAGCAAGTAGTTTATGCAAACCAGTCTGTCTACAAAAAATTCCATGCATTCCTTTGATTTTGTATAATTGGCTAAAAAGAAATTAGATTCAAGAACTGGAATCACAGGCAGTGATTTCTTCCTGAAGATCTAATGAAATTTGAATTTTATGTATACCATACGTGGTTTAATTTGAGACTTAAAAAAAAAATACTCTTAATGTATTCTAGGTATATACAGGTATGTGATGACACAGTCTTGATCTCTTTCCAAGAGCTGTAAGACTATGTTTTAAACAAAATTCTTCCACAACTGAAAGGTTCATATATCCTCATAAAATCCATGGGCACTCCAGAAGCATCTGACAGCACAAACACATCTTTGCAGTTTCATTCAGTAAAGTATGGCTTACTCCTGTGTGTCTCTTAAAGCTTCCCTGCTGGAATCAGTACGTAGTAAGGTCCAGACCCAGATGAGAGTATAAATCAAGTAATTTGTCATAAGTCTCTTAATTACTAGCCAATATAACAATTCAAGAGAAAGATTTATGGAAATGCAAAACTAGGTCTACACCATATAATTAGCATATACAGATATTTTATTTTGTCATTTCTGTAGTTTATGGGAAGCTTTATAGCCATATTTTATACTTTAGCTGGCTTCTTCTCAGCTTAATGGCAAAACTGCTTGATACTTACAAACGAGATACTATATTCTTCATTCTGGTCACCACAGAAATATTTAACAAGTCTCAGATTTCACTCTTCCTCACAACTTTTTTTTTTTTTTCTTTTTTTTATTCTCTGTATTTATTTGGGTTTTCCCCCTTGAAAATTGTTTCTGTACTAGAAAAAAATAAGACCTTTATGTTTTCCAACACTTATTGAAAAAATGCAGTCTAATCTAATCCATGTGAATAACATGGAAGCAAAAGATATTACAGCTGCTATAATTCACAAGCCAAACTTTGTGAACAAGGCAGATCCTCAGTAAAGTCAGGATGGCTTTAAGGTCAATGTACTGATTTACACAACTGAAATTATACAGACATAAGGAAGTATTCCCTTTTTACCATAAAATTGCTTAGGTAGAGTGAGATCTCCTGAGAGATTTATGCAGACCCATATCTCTAGCAAGATGAAAAGAGCATGCTGTCCTCAGAATCAAAGCCAAGGAAAAGGAAGAAAAAATAAGCAGCAGAAAGAACAAAACACCCCATCACTCATGCAAGCACTATGTTCTGAAAGGAATTTCTAGACATTTCAGCAAGATCTGTAATACATAAATGCATATATATTCTGTGGTATAACATTTTCTTTTGATTATTTAAATCAAGTCCTACTTTTTTATAAAAAAAAAAAGTCTAAAGTCTTTTCAAACACACAGTGTGCCACTACCCCAAAACTGAGTATTAAGCAATATATTAAGCACTATATCACACTACCTCATAACTGAGTATTAAGTAATATAATACAAATTCTTGTTTCATGCTTATTTTAATTGAGCACTATCATTTGGCACAATATTTTTAGGCCAAAAGCCCACAAAAGCTTGTATAGAACTTTACCAGACACCTTGATAAAGCCCTAGCTTTCAAACTAATGTGGCCTAAGATTACTTTTCAGAAAAAGGAAAAGCAGAAGTGCAAAGTCATAAGATAAAAAAGCATCTCACAAAAATATTCATAATATGTTGATGTGTTTCACAGATCTATACTGCATCTTTCCTTGTATTTTATTTTGTAGTCCTTATTTTTCCCCTCCTGGTATTTCTTAACAGCATATATGAGGAATGAATTTTTGAAAGAATGATCTTCCGTTACGCCTCCACTTCAGTGGTCACAAGAAAATCTGCAAAGTGCTTGATAGCAACTCTAAATTAGATAATTTGAGCTGCAAAATCTCTGATTTGCACCATCAATGTATCTGGAAGCACAAAAATGCAAGTACAAATTTAGAAAAGTGAAAAGACAGGATTCAGCTTTTTACAAGAAATGTCAGAGAGAATAAAAGTATAATTCCTTTTTATATGACACACAACAATACACACCGTCACATTTTAAAGTACTGTCCTCTGAAAATATGTCTTCTCATAACCTCAGTGGGAAATAAACTGCACAGAAACAGAGCAGATATGGACAGAGAGTTTCCTGAACTAAATTCCTCTCTGTTAAGTACTTAAGTGTATAATTAACACTTTTGTAAAACAAGGCCTTTTTAGATCTTGGTTAGGTATTCCTGGGGTTTGTTTGATTTCGTCTCCTGCAGATTACACACATCAAAATTCATAATTGGAGAAAGAGATAAAAACAGTAATTAATAGATGAAATTCAGCTTGTAGTTGAAGGTTGGCAGAACCCTTTCTGCACCAGTTAAACCCTAGGTTAGTGCAATGACAGAAGATACTAATGGCATGTCTCTTTAGGATTTGTCACATGCCTGTTCAGCCTGGCAAAGATGCCTATCTATCACAAAGAAGTATGTATGAAAAATGGCAATAGCTGTGATAACAAGATCAGTACTTCTGCAGACACAGCCATATCAAAAAGTAAACTGCACTCCAGATAGCTGCCGAGAACAGAAATTTTGGATGCCTCATTTAAATAGTGTAGTTATCAGATAATTGCATAATACCATCTAAAATAAAATTATTTATAGAACCTGTGAGAGGAGTTTCTCCACACATGTAACTGATATGCATACAGCAGCCACATGCATGACCAGTAACATACTTATGCAACCAGAAAAATTTATTTTCTAAAGCCCCAAATCATGGCTGCACGTTTCGGCCCTGTCTGTGGAGCTACTTACCTCTAACACTTCTGACAACAGTGCCCAGTCTTAGGGTTCCGGCAATAATAGGAGTTTCAGTATTCTTTAAAGTGTCCTCTGTACCAAACTTAATCTATAGTTTTCTACTGACTTCCAGTATGGATTGATTGTCAGTCTGCTCTTCATGGCAACAGAGAACTGTGGAGACAGTAAAATCACACATAAATCCCTGGGATAGGAAGGGTAGGAAGGGAAAGGACAGAAGGAGCAGAATGCAATACCATCCTGAGAACAGCCAGAAGAGCTGATTTAGAATAAGGAAGGAGGACAGTAATTGTTTCTTCTCTGAACCAAAGATTCAGCTACATCTCCTTTTATTTAGGAACAATGGTCCAGTTAGTTTTTACAGTGAAACCTGGAAGGTGCTGAGCTCCTCCAGATTCCTTTTTCTTTACTTATGGATTGTTCTCGACACCTATTTAATCCCGCTTTCTATTCCTACAGTTAAAATATTTTGTGCTCGACTTGAAAAAAAAAAAAAGAATATTGATATGTGAAGACAAAAAGGCAAGAAATAAGAAATTTGCATTGATATTATGTCTCCAGTGACTAAAACTTCTCAACATTTTAACAGTCTGAACCAGTTGTACTTAGATTATTAGCATATCCTTCTATACAGCTGTCTAGAAACAATTTGCCAATTTTAGAAAAAGTCATATTTACTTTTTCTCTGAAAATGTTCCTTTAAACAAAATTTTCCTAATATTGATCATGTTGGAATATGGTGCTCTATTGAGATGGAGCTTGTACCATAAGATACATCAATGGTCTTTTTTCTAATATTGAATTTTCACTCAGTCTTCTCATATATGTCTGTTTTACCTGATGAGGACTTGTGCTGGGTATTCTCTGGGCAGTGCAAAATTAGATATATATACAATACACGTGTACTTTCATACATGAGTATATTTGCTTGATTCTCTCACAGCACTATGATAGTCAATAGACATGGCTGAAAATATCACAGATGCTCATAAGTACTATTTTCTGACACTAATATTTTGACTCTAACTGGATGTTAAGTGACAAAAATCTGTTCAAGTCTGAGAAATTATTATTTTTCTCTCTAGCAACTCAAAGTAAAATGGAGTGATGTTTACAGATTGAAAGCAGAGTATTATGACAGTTTGGGACAACAACGTGAGATTAGAATACATTCTTTTATATCCACATAGTAATTTTAATTCAATCTAAGCTGCAAAAGTAAAAAAATTCAAAAAGGCCTTAATTTCAATTTTTATGAGTGTCATTTCTTTCCAGCTGGAATTCAGGCTTGGCCTGGTGTAAGACTTCTTTTCATATGATCTTCTTTGGCTGAGAAGGCTTTATGTCGTGGTTTAGGAATGGTCTTCCCGAATTTATTTCTCCCACTCAGACTCCTCAACCACACTGCTGCTTGCCTGTTCCCCTTCCCCACTGTTGTGCACTCTCCCCCATTCCTGGCCCCTCTTGGACAGACAGAGACGAGAATTGGAGGCACAAAAGGCAGAAGTCATGGGTTGAAATAAGAGCAATTTATTTGAAACAGCAATGAGATAAGAAAACACACAGTAACTGCAATTATGCTAATAGCAAAAGTGTACAAAAGAGAGGGTGATTTACATGCAAAATGCTCACCAAGCCCAATCCTGCCACAACAGGACAGCAGCCACTTTTTTTCTGGACCGGAATCCACATTCTTCTCGGAAGCCAGAGTCCCTTCTCCCCGCTCCTGACAATATAGAATGTTGAGGTGATATTAAATATTGTCTGGATCTTGGCGACAGCCCCTCCCATCTATTGAAAAAAATTAACCCTTTCCCTGGCCTAAATCAGAATGGTACTCTTTTTGGTAAAGAAATGTACAATGTGCCGAGTTCAGTTCTGTGTGTTTAACACTGCTCATTAGCTAGGGCTTAATGAAATATTAAGATAGTGAAAGACCTTTTGCTCTTGCTGTGTTAGCACAGACATCTATGCAGGATGGTCTTTTCAGAGATGCCGTAGGAATGCCACAGGCCACCATGTCCTGCAACTGCCACAAATCAATAATAATCAGGAGGGCATTGTATACAACACATTATCAAAATAAACAAATAATTATTAGAGGATCTCAATGCTCAAAAGAGATCAAGGTGGCAAGGAATGTTTAAGAATTTCAGTTTTGTGTGGAAATGTAGATGATCCAGCCATTTCTTCTGATTTGAAAATAACAGCTCTTTCTCTTGGAGAGATACCCTTTCTGATGATGTTAAATCCCAGTTTCCAAGAAGCTCACTGAGGCTCAAGTACTCTCTTGTCCCCAGTGCTAGTCATTCTTGGGCACAATTAAGCTTCTCGGGCAGAGCACTTTGCACACTTGGTGCTAAGATTTCAAATGTAGTGCACATAAGAGCATAAGAGGACTTAATTTTGTAGCATTAAAATCTGGCACATCCCATGTGTATGAATTAACTTCTGAAGGAGAAAGACACTTTTTTTTTCCTGTTATTTTATCATCTTAGTCCCTTAAAGATGCTGTTGAAAGGAAAATTGAAATCCTTCAGTAAAGATGAAGAAATATATTCTTAAAATGAATTCTGAAGAAAAGAACCCTTAACAATAATACAAACATACTACCAAATTTTTAACAAAGATGCAGGTGGGTGGGATGGGTCACTCTGCAATTTTGTGTATGCATACATATGTATAAATGTGTATGTGCATATACATATGCATATAGGTGAATTTGTATATACATGAATTTGAATATGAACAGCATAATTTTTTTGAATGGGAGCTGACATTGATGGAGATTAGTGAGAACTGGCTTTACAGGCATATAAGCTTTAAAAGATTTTTTAAAATCTATATTAGGCTAAGCAATAGGCAAAGAGGATAATTCCTTCACTTTAAATAATGCATTTCTACCTCCTTTACTTGGCTTGTACCATCGTCTTGTTGAAAGAATTGTGACATATCACCTAACTCCTGTTCTACTGCTTCAGTCTAATGAGTCTGGGCAGATCTCATGAATTCAGAGGACAAATGAAGCTCTAAAAAGTTTTTCTTTTGCATTTGTAAGACTAAATTGAGTTCATGACCTTTTCCCTTCTAACCCCCAATGTAATTTAAACCCATTTATTCTCTTTCCTATGTATGCTTCCACTTACAGTAGATTTTCTAGAAAATGGGATATTGCCCTGGGTTTTACACAACAACATGTATGTGTCTTCATATGGTGATAGACACACAGCTTAAATGAACTTAATGAATGCTCATGGCTGAGATTTCCAAGTCATAGTACGTGAAATCTTGCAAAAATTTATCTTCAAACTAAAGTATTCTACTTCTTAGAAATGTCCTTTCCTTCCTCTCTCCTTCCCTCTCTTTTCCCTTTGACTTTGCCTTTCCATGTCCCTTCCTTTCTCACACTTCTCATTCCTTTTAATTTTTAATTATTTTTCCTTCTTTCAGTCTTACCAATGTAACATTTATTTTGACTCTTTAATATTTGGAAATTGGCATTGACAATTGCCTGCTGTCATTCAGCTGCAATGACTGTTAAGAATAATGGTCGAGTCTGATGGAGACAATAGCTGGAGCATCTCAGCTGAACTGTTACAATATCAGGAACCTTGAGGGATAAAAATAAAGGCTCTCCCACCTAAGGAGATAAAAGCCCTTTCTACTTATCAAGAAGCAAAGGGAGAATGCTTATGTGTCCATCAGGGATCTTCTAGGTCTGTTTGCAAATAGGAGTCACAGAGGTTGGACTAATTATGGTCTGCTACATTTAAGGTACAAGGCTAATCAGTACTTCCAAAATTAAGGATGACAATACAGTATTCCCTAAAGACTGTTAGTACAACTGCATGATTATTCATTATAGAGTAAAAGGATAGGGGAGATGTGTTTCACTGGAAAAAGATGGGGATATGCCCTCCATTGAAGGAGGTTTTTCTTATATATACTATGCCAGTCCAAGTTTTATCATAGAATCATTGAGATTGGGAGATACCTCTAAGATTGCCAAGTTCTGCTGTTTCTCAGCACTGCCATGTTCGTCACTAAACTGTGTCCCCAAGTGCCACACTCACACATGCTTTGAGAACTTCTAGGGATGGTGATTCCACCACTTCCATGGGCAGCCTGTTCCAATGTTTGACAACATTTGCAGTGCAAATTGTTTTCCTAGTATCCAATCTAAACATCCCCTGGTGCAGCTTGAGGCCATTTCCTCTCCTCCTGTCACTGGTTTCCTGGCAGAAAAGCCCAACTCTGACCTGCCCCATCCTCCTTTCAGGAGGTTTTAGAGAGTAATAAGGAACCTCCTGAGCCTCCATTTCTCCAGGCTAAACACTCCCAGATCCCTCAGCTGCTCTTCATAAGAGTTATGATCCAGACTCTTCACTAGCTTGGTCACCCTTCTCTAGACATGCTCCAGCACCCCAATGTCTTTGTTGCAGTGAGAGCCCCAAAACCCGACACAGAATTTGAGGTGTGGCCTAGCCAGCTCTGAGAGACTTCCTCAGGACTACATCAGAACCTTTCTTGATTTACTGCACAAAGAACAAGAAAGCATTTTTCCTCTCACTGAGAATCTTCATCAGACACCCAGGTCCTAATGTACCTGCTGACTCGTCCTGACAGGACAAGAGGGTGTGACCTAACTGGAGAGGGGCCAAGGTTCAAAGATGGCATCACCAAATGCTTCTCTCTACAACACAGGCCTTGGAAATCCCCAGCTTCATCTAGAGGGAACTTGGGAGTTCTTATGTTGAGATATCTTATTTTTATGAAGGAAAAATTGTCTGGACTGTTGGCTATTTTCTGCTTATACTCAAGTCCCATGTGATGTGAACTTTTCAAAAGCCAAATGTAAGCATGTAGTTCTAGCAAAAGAGAAAATCAAACGTCAGATCATCAGCTATTTTGAATTCCTATTCCATACAAAAGGCATAAGCGATACAAAAGTAAATGTGTGGAAACCAGAACTCCCAAATGAGATATCAGGAATTTCAGAGGTACTGATTTCAGTAGATGTTTTTGTAATGAACCTCTAATGAATGCCCAATGATTTTTTAACTGTTTTGAATTTTTTTTTTCATGGTGAAAGGATATCAGAAGGTGGAGAAATCATTATTTTTCGATTTTTGGGCATTTTTTAATGCTTTCTGCAAGCACTCTATCAATTGTAGAGATATTTGAATCATCTTCAGGCATTAAAAGGACCTGAAGCAGTCTTCCTGCTTCTGAATAAAGAGTCATGTCACAACACCTTATTGCTTGAATATGTTTTGTATGTAAATAATGCTTCTTATCCACTTACTGCATATCCTTCTCTACTAGATAGGATATTGCATATATCTTGGAAAGCATGGATTTCAATGCTTCTTGAAAGGTAAAAATAAAAGGGGGGGGAAAGAAAAAGAAAAAGGAAAAAGAAAAAGAAAAAGAAAAAGAAAAAGAAAAAGAAAAAGAAAAAGAAAAAGAAAAAGAAAAAGAAAAAGAAAAAGAAAAAAGTGATTTTCATGCAGCCAAATCCTCAGGCAAGATAGCCATGACATCTGAAAATTTCCTTCCCTCCCCTGCTTCCACTGCTTAATACTAAATTAATATTTTCATTTTTGTGAGGGCTAAATATTCCCTCCTTGGGACTATAAATGCCCAATATCATGTTCTGGACTTTCATCTATTAGCCATGTAAATTCTGCCAGTAAAATCTTTGCATGGCATCTACTGTATCTAGCTGCTCTGTATCACAACAGATACATCTGTCCAGCTGGAGCAGATGACTTCTGCAGGTCCCTTCCAACTTCAGCCATTCTGTGGCATGCAAACACCTACAGCTGATTCTCACAAAACCCCTCCAGACAGACATTCAGATCACTAGTCCACCTTTCTTTATTTTCTTCCCATCTCATGTTCTATGGAACTAAGTTCTAAAAAGACAAAACAGCTGCATTTTAAATCTATAACGTTCAAGTTTAGCAAAAATGTGATCAGATTGTAAAAATCATCTCTCATTTTCATTCTCTTGGAAAGCAGTACCACTACTACACCTCTCCTCAAAGAGAGCACCATTACCCAGCTGATCTGTTGAATGTTTAAACTAATTATTAGCAATATTAAGAGAGAGAGAAAAAAAACCCACACACCATGATTCCTCTTGTCTTCACAGGAATGAATTGGAGCAGACAGATTGAATCTACTGCCAAGGTTAAATCCTTTCTTTTCAATGACACTAATTATTTTGAGCACAAATGCTTTAATTATCTCAAGCAGGCAATTAATAAGTTGAATTTAAAAAATCAGGCATCACTATGAAACTGTCCAGCATTCAAATTCTTTTTTTCCTCAAAGATATAAACCACAAAACCTTTCAAAAAGTTTTTCAGCTTCCATATTCACAGTCAAAGAGCTCAAGGATTTCTAACTCTTTCTTAACCATAGTTCAATTTAGTGCCAAAGCAAACATGTTGACAAGAGGAGAATTTGAGTTTTCTTGCTCATATGAAAAAAACAGTAAAAAGGTAAACTAGCATGCTTGGCATCTCTTTGGATCTACATTACTTAAAAGCTACCTCAATAACATGCTCCCTGAACTTGAAATATACATGGTCAGTGATTTCCCACATAAGAGCATAACTTTACATTTCAGTCACCAGGCTTCTACAATACTTGCTAGAGAATTTACATAGTACGAAATTCAAGAAAAAAAACAACGCAAGAGGTGAAAGTTGGCTAATATGATGGTTGCTTGTGAATGAAACTTCTTATTTTTAGTGAACTGCCTGTAGTCAAGTTTTGTATTGATGAATGGAACACAGAAGTGCTTGATTTCAACAGCAGAACAGTAAACTGGGAAAAAGTGAGCCTCCACTGTGAAGATGAACACAGTTTTATGTATCAGCCTAAGATTAAAATAATGAAAATATTCTGTCATATATCTACCTAACTGAATGAAGTACGATGTGCAAATAGAAAATCCTTCCTGACACATTAGGTGATCTTCAGCAGTCCTGTGACAGGAAATGAGGTTGCTTTTACATATTAACTTGCTCCACTACAAAGGTTTCAGGTGTCATAAAACTATACTGGTCTTTTAAAGTTCAGCCTCTATAACTACCATGATAGCCTGAGGTAGAGGTCTCCATAGGTTCTCTTTGTCTGATTAAAGACTAAATTCTCTTTATTGGTTCTAATTTATTGGTATTAAGATGCAATATCCAAAATAGTTTCAACCAGGGTTAAATGGGAATTTGAAGCTTACTGCAAAGCCCAAAGGCAGTAGGAGTACCTTACTGCTCTATAAGGATCAGAGATTGTATCAACACCTCGAACCAGTGTCTGCACCTCAGAAGTCATTTGTTGGAGCAACAGGAAGAGCAAGGGGATTTACCGGGGTCTAGTGAGAAAATAAATAGTGCATTTGGCCCCATCCTCATTTCACGTTTCTGTCATTAACCTGCTAACTTCGGGCTCTCTGAACATGTTACTCTTCAACCAATTCACTGTGGTGTTGTTGTTGTTGTTGCTTTTCCAGACAGAAAAAAATTGTAATCAGTTTGGAACCAATATCTACCTCCTGGTTCAAATATATTAGGACTCTGATAATTCAGAGGAAATATAACCCAAAGGCTTTAAAATGGGAAATGGCAAACAAATGTATGGATATGGACATATTAAACAAATATATGGATATATATGGATATATTTCAAATTTACAATGTCACTGCGCTTTTTTGCTGTACTTTCTGTGTCTCAGCCATACGGAACACTCTGACTTATAGCAGCATATGGAGCAAAAATTGTAATCCTTTACAATATCCATCTCTTTGTGACACTGGGACTTTGGAAGAACCACTTCTAAACATCACTGAAGGCTGTACATGAACAAATCCCGTTTGTAGCAATTATCCTTAAGAACTGGGAACTTGCTTTACACTACTGTGTAGTTCAAAGGCAACAACAGCATAAACAAAAAGATTACGTGTGTTTCAAATCATGGCCTTTCCAATGGAAGAAAATAAATTGTATAGAAGTTAATTAATATTCTAATACTGTGCATTTCTCTCTCCCTATTTATCATTTGTTATATAACAAATGTTTCTCTTT
>VXBI01002217.1:518629-602006 GCA_013397375.1 Toxostoma redivivum | reverse complement strand
TCTTTTTTTTTTTTTTTTTTTTTTGACAATTTAGTTTTATTCTGAGCAAAGCTAAAGCTCAAGGAAGATGATTCATTGGACAGACCAAGTCCAACATTGGTTTATAGCTGTTTTATCTCATAGAGGTAGAACTTTGGGATCGTAAAGCACCCTTAACTGTTAGATGGGTCTAAGATATTGAGTCCTGTAGTATCCTTTTAGAAGACAGCCTGGAAAATTATTCCAGGCCAGAGCCTTTCAGCTCTGTTCTTTGAACCATTTCTCAGGCTGATAAGCTGTTTTCAGCTGAAGGTCAGGAAAATCTTTCCCAGGAAAGATAAATTAGTCAAAACACAGAAAAATTAATAATAAAAATAAAGACACCTGTTTGCTGTTAACAAACCCTAGAAATGGAGTGTCTTCTCTCTGGACCAATCATCTTTACTCTGTTCTTGTTGTTGCAAGTCATACTATTTAAGCAGTAAGATTTTTGAATAAACTTCGTCTTCTTCTCGACTACTCTTTCATCTCAAAAATAAACATGTGACTGTGTCTCTTTACTCCACTGCAACTAAAGGTTAACACCCTAACACCGCAGTCACAGAGTCCAATGTGGGTTCCTCTCTTTCTAAGGGAGGGAGTTTTTGTCCTCTCCTTCCACCTGCGGGTGATATGATATTCACCTGCTGAGCAGTTTGGTTTCCCAGTTGCTGTCTTGAACACCTTTGCTACCCTAAAGTCTGTATTTTTCCTTTGGATGGAGAAGCTGTCACAATAAATAAAGTCATTATAGAATCTCAGAAAATTTTCCTGTTAAAGATCTTGAAAATTCACCTAACTATCCATCTGTTCCAATGTAGCATTGATTATATCCATAGAATTCTTGACAGACTTGTAATATGATCCTTAACATTTCTGACAATGACCTCCATGGACAACATATGCTACCACTGATCTATATTACCACAATTAGAATGCTCCTCTTAATACATATTATGCTTATTTTAAATCCCTTTTTATATGTAAGATGATTACTTCCTGTATTCCTCATAGGCGTGTGCTGCTCTTTGAGCAAAACACAGAACTATTACTTTATGCCTTTCTATTCTGCAGAAGCCTTTGACAGAATTGAACATTAGCATCATGGACCCTCTAGGTCTTATCTTTTTGGAACTAAGCTATTAATGGACCAGGCATAAAGCCCTGCAGAGCCTAGCAGAGATATTTTGTTTCACTACTGAACATTGGAGAGCAGCAGCTTCTCTTTCAATGAGATTTTCTAGTCATTTCACAGTCATATTACAGAAGTCTCATTCAGACTCTATTCCTTACATTGCCTATGGGAACCTTACCAAAGACAGCAAACACATGGTAATAGAGAAGTAGAGAATTAAAAACATGTCGCCTACCCATTCTTCAGCAGGATCACTGATAAGTTCATAGTCAATTTTTTTGTTTTAATTATTAGTCTGCTAAAGCTCTTCTTGAAGGCAAGGAGAATTTGTTCCATTTTAAAAATAATATCTACCTCTTCTATTCCTTCATGGACTAAAATTTTCAGGAGTGGCTCCTAAGCTTTGTTTTCTCTGTCTAACTGTGAATACTTGGAGGATCATTATCTTGGATATAAGTTAAACTATTCTGACAGACAAATGTGTAATAAAGCGCATGATACTAGCTTGTTTTGCTATGAAGAATAATTTTCAAGAAAAATTCCATCATTTGTTTTAATGTGCAACTGTGTCATCTTCAATTTCTCAGGTAGTTTTTACATTGCTGCCTTCAGTTGTCCTGTGAGATAATGACTAAGATAACATACATACAGGGAACAGCACAAAGTAAAAATACCTCCTGAAAGCCTAAAAGGAGCAACAGAAAAAAATCTAGCTAGAGGGCTTTGGAAGCTAGTATCTTATCTACCCACCGTCCAAGAAAAGAATAAGCATAGGAGGCAGAGCCAGGTACCTGGAAGCCATGGAATTTCTTACGATGTAATCACATACATCCTATTAGATGAAATTTATGATTCTTATCATTAATTACATCTTAATTAATGTAGGTAAAATTGCACTGTCCCCCTCAAACCAAACATGAATAGCTGTTATTAATTCTCTTCTGGCTTTTTTTTCCCCTGGAAGTTTGAAAACAAGTAATGAGATGATAAGAGAGACTAGAAATCAAGAGGGCATATATCTTTGCCTCTGTGTTCATACAGCAGGCTATTAAATAACTGAAGTGTTTCATAAGACACAACACTTGAAGTGACACCTTGCATTAAAGCTGGCTACAGTAAGCCATCCATTATCTCAGGAGAAAATTGGAGGTTTTGCAGCACCATTTGATTTGGATATATATAATGTAACTATCAGTCTCTACAATAATCAGATTTTTCAAGTGTACTCCCAACACTTACAATGGCATCTTACCAAGATTTTTCTCAAAAGGCTTAAATAAGAATAAGCTATTGTTAACACTGCGGGTCTTGACAACTCAAAACCTCTGCTTTCTTGAATTGATTGTTCCTGTGAGAAACAAAAACAGAAAGGCTGAATGGTTAAGCACAATTCCCTGCTTTCTGACTTGGGGTAAAACTGTTTAAGCACCTTTCACTTAACAAAAAAAGACCACACAAATATGTATTTTGTCTTTATTAGAAATATGTATTTCATCTTTATTAAAATATTTTCCATACCTTACAAAACAGTTTTTCTCCCTCTCTCTTTCTCTTTGTTGTTTTTTTTGTTTGGTTGGTTGGGTTTTTTTGGTTGTTTTTTGGTTTGGTTTGGTTTGGTTTTTGGGTTTTGGGTTTTTTGTTTTGTTTCTTTGTTTTTTGGGGTTTTTTGTTTGTTTGTTGTTTTGTTTTGGTTTTTTTGTTTGTTTTTGTTTTGTTTTTGTTTTTTTATCAGAAGTATTGACTCCAGGTTCCTAATCTGGAGTTTATTCTTCATCACCAAATTTAGGAGTTGTGCTCTCTTGCTAAAATCACCTGTGCCAGACTATGTTTAACAGTATTGAACTGCACATGTATTAGGTTAAAATTTTACCCTCTTGTTCAAAGACATGCTGTGTACATATCTCACTACCATTCACCATTATCTTAGGGACAGTTTTAGCAGCTATTGATTTGAAAGGTGTAATTGTCTTAACCATGATGAAATGACAAATTGTAGTCTACCAGCTATGGCAAGTTCATCTCCCTTTTTTTTTAACCATGAATATATATTCCATATGTGATTTAAATAGCTCAAATTAGAAAAACATATATTTTAAAATTAGTCAAATTTATTCCCATATTTCTGCCTCTGTCTTTTGGTGTTCCAAATCTGCTCTGTTTTCTACAGTTGGTCTGGGATGAAAGCAATGATCACTGATTTTTTAGAGTCAGTTTCTTGACAATACTGACCCTACTGTCATGTTTTTCTCTTACACTGGACAAATGTTCATTTGACATGGTTTACTCTCCAAACAACCCTAGTGAAGTCTCAAATGTACAGTTTCTTACACTTTTCCATTAAAATGATATTTGTTTTCCATGAAATAAAATTCCCACATAAAATGTAATAATTTTTCAATTGAAAAGCCTGGTGACTGTTGGGTATGCCTCTAGAACAGCTTGATAATTTTACAACACTGAAAAAGGAACTAGGGTATCAGTGCACTTCTCTTAGGTGCAGCAATGAATTGGGCATTGGTTTAAGGTCTGCAGAGCCTTTCTGAAGTTTCAGCTTCTTCAATCTACTGCAGTGTTCCTGCTTTAGTTGCACTCTGAGGCTGACTAGATGGAGAATCAGCAATCTCAGCACCTTGCTTTGAACATGCTCTGCCTACAGATCACACTACATCATGCACAGAAGTTGTCTCTGACATCCCACCAGCACAACATCTACGCCTTTGCCATTTGTCAAGGGTGAGAGTCCTTTACATTGTGTATAAAGTTGCAGCAATCTAGTATGTACAAGTATTTTTTATAGTTTTTTTTTTCTTTAGTCACCGTCAGCATGTCATTCCTTCTGAATATGAGTATGCAAAGTCACAGCATCAGTTAACATGTCAGCAGTGTATGCAACAGCATTGGAGAACCATCAATCCTCTACCTGCATTCTGCAAAGTAAATATAGTACATGATTTATGATGTCTGATTCCCAATTATTTCTCCCTTACTTCAGAGCCACTGTGCCTGACTTTGCATGTCTAGTTTAATTCTAAATTTTTAACATTCATGCTTCATTCTAAAGGTTGATAGGAGAATTTCTGTATTTAGGGCAGAAACGTGAGGTTCAGGACTGTATGGTAAATCTACATTTTATCACAGCCTTAAGCCATGCTTGCTATTACCAGTCACAGCAGCTTCTAAAAGGAGGCAAAACACAAACTCTGCAATCTCTTAATTTTAGACAAAATAAAATAATATCTTAAACAGTGGTTTGTTTCTTCTTCTTTTGGTTAGACCTTTACTTGTGACCATAGACCAAGAATACCTCACTAATACTGTAACATGATTCATGTTGACTTAGGAAATTTCTTACCTCATCAGTTCTTCACAAAGTAAATATATTTACTGTAGTTATCAAACATCAATTCACTACTAAATTTGGAAGTGTTTGGTCTTTTCTGGCTGCTTCTAAGCAACAAAGAAGAACACATCAGATGACTGTATGAATACTAAGCTACCATTTCTTAATGTTTTTAAATACTTGAATTTTAGAAGTAGAATGCATAAAGATGGACCTTTGCATTTCAGTCTGAATAGTATTATGATGAAAATAAGTGGTATTTTAGATGTATCAGTCTTCCTCTGTTTTCTCCCAATTACACCTGAGTGTAATAACTGACAAGTGATTAAATGCAAATAAAAAATTGTTTTATAAAGAATGCATTTTACTATGTGCTCTTTTATCTTTTTGATGGATAACAAGTTAATACAATTGTGTAATTCAAAGCTTTCTTGCTAGTGCAATTAAAGCACCAGTCCCTCAACAGACTTTTTCACTGGAATGATATTATACTAGAGGCATTTTTGGGGCTTGGGGTTTTTTTAAATTAATATTCACAGAGATTGCACATTTTCCTCTTAGAAAAACACCAAAATATCACCATCTAGTAATAAAAGCAAGGAGTACTTGTTACTTGTCTGTGACATGGATCCTGTTATACATTTATCTCTGATGTGTCTGATTTTGATTCTGCTGGGGACTGATGACATAAAGCAAGCATAGATTCTTTCACAACAGAAGGATTTGTGAGAAATACTCTTCAAGTCACTTAGGATGGTATTCATCTCACTTAACTTCAGACATCTACATCCAAGTTAATCACTCTATACTCCTTTTATAGTCAGAGGAGAGAAATAAGCAGTTTTAGGATGCAATTCATCTGCTCTATTCCAGATAGCTGCTTTGGAATAAAATTAATCACCCTTCCAAGCTGTCTTCTTTTCACCATTGACTATACAGGTAGTCCACACTGACTAGATCAAATATAAATGTCTCACTTGTAGACATTTATGTTTGATGAGGTAAATCTTGCCATTGTGGAGGACTGTGGTACACAAACTGAGGAAAACTGAGGTAAAATGTCCCTGTATATCTCTGGTAATAGAAAGTTTGGCTTTATTTCTTAGTCTTTCTCAGTCTGCTCTTCAGGAAATTGAAGTTCTGACTCAATAGGAGTATCTGCAATAAGTTATTGTCATGACTACACACCATGTAATGTCATATATGCATTTTAATTCTGCTACACGTAGGTTTATAAGTGCAATTTCTCAGGTGGAAACCCCAGATGACAATCAAAAAGTGTTTTGCTAACAATGCCCCACCTCATCCAAAATGACTGCCTGGCCAACACTGGAAGATGCTGGGATGCTCTGTCTGGCCATTTTGGTAGAGAAACTGAGCTGGGAGAGTATTCAGTTCAGTGGGAACCCGAAGATTGCTACATTTCCCCTACTTGTCAGTTCTCTGCTGACCAGGTGCTGGGAAACTGCTAGAACTTCAAGGTGGCAATGTGCTGATAAGGCTATAAAAGCAAATCAAAGCTAATAGATTACTCCTCTTGTTTTGAAATACGATCACATGCATCCATGACTCTGCTTTTGCATAAAAAGATGAAGGTGCTGTGTTTCTTAATTAAGTGGAGGGGGAAAAAAAGAATTAGCCAATATCATTTGCATGAACACATTCTGTACATAACCATTTCAGTTGAAGTCCATTAATTATTGGTTGAATGAGTCATAGATTGCTGTCACCCTTTGCATAAAAACAAATAATTTAATGTTGTTCAATAAAAAGCTTGATCTTACACCATACAACCTTGGGAGTTAGATGAGAAAAGTGAAGAGAGAAAGGGACTTCTAAATTGCAAGGTGTATGTACTTATGTACTTTTGTTGGGAAAGGTTCTGCTCAAGTGCCCTACATGCCACTGAACCTGTATAATACAAGCAACACACTCTGGCAAAAAACTCAAATCCTGGATGAGTTGAATGGATTCCTTCTGAAGCTATCTGTATGTGCTGCTATATGTACTAAGATGTACCATGGTACCTCCTACCATCCTGCCCTGTTGTTTGCCCAGATCAGGTAGCAATGGAATATACCATAGCTTCTATTTTTTGGTGTGAATTTGCTTTTTTTTCCTCCTTGAAACCAGTACATGACTGAATGTACAGTTTGAAAGGAAAAGAAGCATATAACTACAGCACTCACAGATGTAGCTTATTCTTTTCCTACATTACAGAGTCTATAGATTCCAGTTGCATGAAATAAATGTCCCAATTAAATGACATTAATCCAAATTTTGTAGGTTGCAACTGTAGTCAGAGGAGGTACCTCTGGTTTCAAATACTTCTGATGAGGGCTAGAGACCCATCTTTTCTCTTTGCAAGAAAGGAACACTAAGTCTTGAACCCAGAAGCATGCATCACAAAAGTTCCATAGGTTCACAGTGTCAGATTGAGCAGATAGTCAGGAAGGGTTAGAATCATTACATAGTCTATTACATATATAATCCATTTTTTTCATAGAAGGATTTAATGGTTGACTGGAAAATCTTCACACAATGGTGTTCTAACGCTGTGTAATTACAGAGTTACCCAAGAGGCCAGAATAGCTCCACTTTACCCCAACAAAGGCATAAAAATACTTTTTAAAAAAACCCAAAAACATCTAATTGTTAAAGTATCATAGACCTAAGCAGATTCATAGGTAAATCTATTTTATCCAGCATCATGAAAATAAATATTACTTATATTATTATGTTTTCATTAAGGCACACAATTAAGTTAGGCACAGAAATGAGCCAGATTCTTGATTTCACTCTTTGTGCTGCTTTAGTATCATAAATGGGCTATAAAGTCAATTTAACAAAGCAGATGAAGATTCTCTTGAGGAGAGGGAATATGAAATGGAAATATGCCATTTCTTTTGCAATACTGATTGGATTATAGCGGCATGGTTCAGAATGCTGCTGTGTTACAGTGAGCTCTTAGAGCATAATAGTCCTTTGGAATTAGAGTCACAAAATTAGGTCTGGAATCAGCCCCAGGACTGCTATACAATAATAGGTCCTTTATGTCTTGCCACCTGTGCCCAGTATATATGGGCGCAGCTGAGAAGCTGAACCAATGTATTTAACTACTATTTACACCACAACATAATAAAAAAGCCAACAGTCACCATGATATGATAATCAGACATTCCTTGGTTATGTCTGAGCTGTGTGTAGACATCCAGTTTGGCTGCACACCTCCCAGTAACACACAGATAAAATATTCATTTGGGAGATAGATGCTTTTCTATTGGCAGGTTGTTTTCCTCACTGCTTTTATTCCTTCACCAAGGCAGTCTTTACTGGTCTGAGTTACTACGAAGAATAATTTATTCTGCATCTGACTCAATCAGGCTTTTGATCTTTGTCTGACTGCAAGTGTACAAGATGTGGGCAATTACAAGGTTTCGTAGAAATTTGCATTTGGGGAAAGAAATGCAGATTGTAACTGTTTCTAATGTTTTCAGCGGCTTATGTGACAAGCCCCTCAGGAAACAGTGTTTTGGATACTAACTCTCTTGTTACCATATTAATTGCCTTTGTCATGACAGTTTTGGCATCTGAAAATGGCTGGGAACATGCTGAGCTCCTCAAGAGACCAATCAAGGGCAGGGGAAATTGGTTTATTGGTTCCCAAAGCAGCCTGCGCTAAAGGTGCTGCTATTCAAGCATAGTTTTGAGTCTCCTAGCTTGAATGAGGAGCCAAAGACACTTCAGGCTAAGGAAAACAGAGCTTTCATTTAGAACGGTGAAGAGGAAACTGAGAAGTTTATTTCTCTGCCAGCATGACTTCTGCAGTTAGCTTTTGTGTGCAAATCTGTGTGCCAGAGTACAGAGGGTGGGGCCAGGAATCAAGGTTACTAGAAAACAGGAGGTCACAGGCTTCCCAGAGCAGGATCCTAAACATATTTGGTTTTAAATGAACTTAAACTAAGCTTGCTGAAGCACATGCTTTAAAGAAAACTTTTCCCTGGGATCAAAGAATATGCTGTTACAGGGACAGGCTGCAATCTGGAGCAAAGGAATCAAGGGATAAATATCAAGGGATAAATAATTATTAATTTTATTTCAAGTGACGCTGGATTTCTGCATATTAGTGAGGAACCAAGAGTTGTCAGTTTCTGGCTAATTTTTCTTTATTTGAGAAGACTGGCAAGCAGCTGTTACACTGTAGGTGAGAGATTGTGGGTGTGTAAAGGGATGGGTCAGGTGGCAGGTGGTGGGGCAGCAAGAAGAAAAGAAAATGGAAGAGAAAGTAAGAAAGANAAGAAAGAAAGAAAGAAAGAAAGAAAGAAAGAAAGAAAGAAAGAAAGAAAGAAAGAAAGAAAGAAAAGGAGAGGAAGATCACATGCACATTAAAAAACCAAAGGAATTGCCACAAGGAAAACAAAGGGAGCAAAAACCCATGATTCCATTAGTTACTGCAGTTTATGTCTAGAAAACTCAGATTCAGTAAAAAAATTTGTGATGCAGCAGAATTATGTCTATAATGATTATGTCTATAATCATTTTCAGCATGTACAGAAAATACAGAGAAAGTGCACAGCCTTACCCTATTAACTTTCCCATGTCTCGAACAGAAGACATATTTTGCTGAGATGTGAAAAATAATTTTTTGACACCTAGTATTACTAGTGAAATGTTAGTAGAATAGTAAGCTTATTACAGACAGTTTCCATGAAGAAAAAAATAAAAAAATAAAAAGAGGGAGACCAAAAAAGGAGCAAAAAAAGACAACCTTCGTTATTAGTTTGGTGTAGTCAGAAAGAAGGGGAAGAAACAGAAATAAGGTGTCTTGTTAGATTTTTCTCTGTTTATTTCTTCCTGTGACATAATTGCAAGCAATTATTGGTCCTTAAGCATAGCTGGTGGTTTCCATTTTACAATTTTTTTTTTTCAATTTCCATTTTTGTCCTATTTCAATTCTACAGGTTGGGGAAAGGGTATTGAGAAGGCCATGTCCCTGTCCCCTTGCATTGCAACAGCCACCAGAGCAGGCTCTGCTATGAGAATCTATATCCCTTATAACAGTGGCTTGCTTATCTCCCCATGCAGCACTCACTCATGCTATAGCTCGTGTATTTTTACATATGCACACCAGAGGTCACAGAATACATCTTTTATGCCTTGAAGCCCTTAACAGAAGCTGTAAGTGCTTCCATAATGTGGACAAGTGTTAGAATAGCACAGAACTCTGCAGAAACATGATAGGGAGCACTTTGCCTCTGGAAAGATAATGCAATATTTTAGTAAGCAGCAAAATGGTAACTTTTACAGTAGAACTTAGCCCTATCAAGAAAACAAAAGTAATTAAGCAAGGACCCATGCAAGACACTTCCTCTTCCCTTCTTCCCTTTATTTAAATGATATACTTTTGCAGCAAAACAGAAACTGTGAGTCAGTGAGAGGCATCAGGATCAGTAGGATATAAATGAGAGCACCAGGACATGACAGATTTTGAATGGCATTACATCTATTATTCATTACTTACTCACATTCAAGTATATAGTTAAGGAAAGAGATTTGACAGGCAAGACATGTACACAAATTGCCCATCAGATGATATTATCTACTACAGAAGGAACATTTTCAAAGGCCCAAAATATGATAGAAAACGTAATATCCCCTGCATGTGAAACACATAATTGTCCAAAATGCATGCTCTGAACTTTACAGCCCTTTTTATCTGCAAATTTCAGGAAATCATGAGAACTCACAGAATGTTATATGATTTTTGATAACAGAAAATACTTCTTCAGAAAGTATACCAGCAGTGGAGAAACTTGCCTGGGGGAAATGTCCAAGGATTTGTCAGGAGAGCAGTTAGGGTATAAACCTAGTTCTAACTACTCATAGAATACAATGTTACCAAGACATCACTGTTTCTGCATTTTTTTTGTTCAAAGGGATCTCAAATTACATATTTCCTAGGTAGTTCAACTGATAAATTTCATTGCATTTTCTAATACTACTAGCAGAACACATTTTCCTTCTTTTTTCCAGCCAAAAAGTAAATTAAACAAGATATTTTGCCTTGAACAGACATTCTAGGATAAATATAAAATATCTGAAGTCCTTGTTTGCTACTGCACACAAGAAAATAGTTTCTTACAGCTATAGAGAAACTATTAGGAGAAACAGTTCTTTGTCATCTATGACTTGGCTTCTACTCCAGCTCAGTAAATATATAGTTTGCTTCTTCCTCTACCAAACTAGATTAAAAACAGCTTCCAAAATTTTCACCTGTATTTCTTCTTTTCCTGTCAGAGAGATCATTGCTCAGATGGGACTAAGTCCTCTTCCTCTCTACTTTTTAGTTTCATTGGTACACAACCTATGGGAATATGTCCATAATATATGACAATGGTAATAAGTGCAGAGAAAAATATATTTATTTGTCTTCCCTATTGGGCCTGACTCAATTACCTCCCTGCATTATTTAGGCTCACAGAACAATAATATCAAGCACAGGACAACAATTTGTCTAGTACCCAACTACATTTTTATGGACTCCCAGTTAGTGATCTTCTGCCTTCTATACATTTATCTTATATATTTCTATAACACAAATAATAATTTTTTTGGCGAAAATCAACATTTATCAGAATCATCATCATCTTTTGATTTATCTTTTGCATTTATTTAAATGATTTCCCTGTTACCATGAGGAAAAGAGGAGATATACTATTTGACAAATTTAACCAGAAGAAATTACTCAATATTTAGTAGTCCAGTACATGCTACACCTTGTATGACTGAACTGAATGCATGAATCCATACCCATATTTCAGAAGGAGGGCTGACAAGTCTATGAAAGAATTTATGATGTGTCTGGAGAGAAAGATGGACTTAAGAAGTAAAGAAATTAGCTTATTCATGTGAAACAGTGCCTAGTGTATCACTTGGTGTAGTTTACCACAGAACCATGCATTCAAGCCATACTAATGGAACTTGCACAAGGATTTGTTGGGTAAAATTAGTTTATTCCAGCAATTGGTAAGGGCAAGAGAAGCATTTCTTTTGTGCCACTTTTCAAATTCTCTCTAGGTCACATCTTACACCAGGGACAATAACTCTATACTGCCTGATTTGCCTTCCTTTTGGTTATCATAATAAATATTCTAAGGGAATAACAAGAATATTTTGACTTTAAATAATTTTTCAAAGTTGGGAAATATCAAATATGAAATGTTATATGATTAGGCCAAACACAAGAAATTTAAAAGCTGATTACAAACAAAACAAGTGTTTCAAGATGGAATAAGTATTTTATTCCCATAAAATCCACTTTTTAGTCCCATTCATAATTTTCTATACACTGATTTTAGTAACTGTATAAAAATCTTAAGAGAATAATATCTAGAAATAATCAACCACTATTTTACATTTTCATACACTTAAAAATGTTTTAGAAAAACACATACCAGACAAACGAAAATAAATACTATTTTGAAAATCACTGGTGTGTATTTTTCCACAGGACGTGAATTTTAGGAGTCCTGCACTGGGCTTGACTTGATGAACATGATGTACCCTTTTAACTCAGTTTATTCTATGATTCTTTGATTGTATGATTCAAGTTAAGTTGCTATCACTGGCTCTGCTAGCTCAAATACTGCCATATATACACCTTTATAGTTATATCTAAGCAATCATGTTTCTAAACTTATTTTACTACTATTAAATCTTTGTGTGAGTTTAATGCTTACTAATCTTATACACAGTCTTGAAAACTAACCTAAGCAAAAACTATTAAAAAACACTGAAAAAATAATTTTACACAACCCATCGATTCCACATCGTTAACATGATTTAGAGTATTGCTAGGATACAGAGTTCCTTCAGAGCTGAAACTTTTGTTTAAAAATACCATACAGGGGGATGAGGCTGTTTTGTTAAGGGACTGTGCTTTCAAGTATTTGTTAATGTAATATTGACTTGATATAGTTTAAAATAGCTGACAACAGCTAGTCTTAGGAAAATTCATTCTGAAGGTGGACCCTATCCTACTTACACAATTTTCAAAATATCCTTTTAAGAGAGAAATTTGATTTTTCACAGCAAACACAAGACATTCTCCAAATACTGCTGTAATATGAATACCTAAAATTAAATATCTTTACATCATCAGAGACTTAACCCCCTTCATTTAAATATTACCAGTCACACATGAATCGAGATTTATTTCACAGAAATTCATGTTCTGAAGTCTTTATATAGCAGCCTAGGAAACTCATCGAAGGAAAGGACCCACTGCACCTAACGTTACCTTTTCGGAAGCTGAGTGAGCAGCACCATATGTAGTCAGTGAAGGAAATAAGTAGGCACTCCCAGAGGAAATTTCATGCTATCCAGAAATAGCTTTCCAAAACTTGTAGGATGAATCACTCTCTCTCTCTCTTGCTCACTATTTCTCAGCTGTAGACTACAGCCTTAATGGCTACCTTAGTCTTGATGCCTAACTTTTAGACAAGGAAATTTAGATGAGACTCTGCCTTCACTGTGAAGTGGAAGAATATTTTTCTAGGGGTTTCATAGAGAAATTGAGAGTCAAAGAGGGAAAGACCGGTCTGTAAATGAAAATATTTTAGAAATGTTTTTACGCACCAAGACTAGTCAAAAGTAGAAAGCCAGCGTTATCTGGAGCATATAACTAAAACAGGAAGGATTTGTGGTATTTGCTAGGTTTTACAAGTGTTAGTGGAAGTTCCTGAAGAAATTTCTCATGCGTTGTATAACCTACCACAGATTACAGTATGAATAATACTTGGCAAAATCTGCCACAGATTTTCATTAGCACCAGCTCAGAGTATATCTGAAACACTACATTTATATTTAGAAAGCATACGTAAAAATTAAACCCCACCCTTCCTCTTGCCCTAAAATCACATGCAATGCATGATTTTTAATGTCTATAAAAAGGGTAAATCAGGCACTACTTATGTGCTGCTTTCCAATTAGACTAGAGGAGGTCAGAAACATTAAAAGGCATTAGAAGCAGCTTCAGATATGCCATCCATTCTGTGTGTCTCTTGAAGAAAACAATGTGCTGCATCCAAGAGCACTTTGTCCCAAAGTGACTAATGCTGCTGCTGCAGTGTATTTGGAGGACAGCACGTTAGGCATAAAGAATCAGCATCCTCAGCAAGAAGCACAGCAGAAATCAGAGAAGTATATTCTAACCATAGGGAAGGGACAGGAGAGATTAATAGGATAAAACATGTGAATTTTTCACTTATGTCTCAGGAAAAGAGATAGGCACATAACAGGTATGCAGTCTGCTAGGGGTTACTCTGTTCATAAAAAAATAAAATAGGGATTGTGATGCTGAACTATCTTCTCTTCCGATACAAAAAAAAATATAGTATGAAAACCCCAGGAATTAAGGTAAACATTTCTAAGTTCTGAAGTTCATTTTTATCTGTGTTCCACTGTCTCTTTGATTTGTTGTATTTTACCTGGAATTACAGCACAGCAGTAGCAGCAGCAGTAGTTAACTCAAAGGAAAAGGCTTCACAGAAGTAGACAACCACAGATTAGAGAAATAAGGGTTGGCACAGACCTCTGGAGGCCATCTAATCCAATGCCCCCTTCATAGCAGGACTGCTGCTGTGATGGCCAAGTATCTCAGTGTTTGAGTAGACTGGCCAAGTTTGCATAACTGCAAGGATGGTGATAGCACCCCGTTTCACTGAGCAATCTTTCCTTGTGCTCCCCAAACCTTCCTAGGGTGACGCTTTTCCAAATTTTCTGTTTGACCCTCCCAAGCCATGAGTCATGTCTGTTGTTTTACCATTATCAAAATCCACTCCACTCCTTGTTCTTCTTTCCATCACTCCAGCATGAACTATCGTTTACAAGGGCTCCATGTAATCACTTAGCATTCCATCTGCACTAGAACTCAGTAATCCTATCATTTGTGCAGCTGCCATTGTCTAAAATAGAGACATCAGATTACTCCTGAATTATTTAGGAGATACAACAATAGAAAATTAATTTTCACAGTTCACAGCTGTTAACTCATGATTTTATGACCTAATCTGGTTTGGAGGATAGGTACCATGACTGCATAACAGCAGACAAACTTCTAGACTTCCTCATGGCACCTTCTAGGGAAGAGAGTAAACAAAATTCTTCTGGTGTGCCTTTTAAATATACTGCTGGTTCCCTTCATCACAAGTGTGGCTTTGCCTTGTGGGCTTTTGTTCTATTGCTCATTTGTTTCTTTTTCAGTCTCCTCATTTGTTTTCCTGGATGTAGATCTTATCCTACTCATTTGTCTAAGCAAAATTGTCCTTGACTGTTTCTCTTTCCTCATCCCCCATCCACTCCAATGAATTCCGTTTACCATTGCTCTATCTCTTTGGTCACTTTGCACCATAGCATCTGTGCAATATTGCAGTATTCATTAATAATTTCCCTGACTATTTTTGCAATGGAAGAAGATGGTTAAAGAGTCTTTGAGGAGCAGTTTAGAAAAACACCTGTCTGCATTTTGATAAAATAATGAACAGATTTTCCTTGACTCAGGTAATAAACAATAGCTAATAAAAATTAAATGGAAGCAAGTGTCAGCAGTCACAAGTTGCTCTGAAATGTGTTTGTCTTTATATTGTAGTGAATTCTAGCATGTCTTTTATTAATGATGTTCAATATGTTTGCTAACCTGATGACATAACAGTCCATGCGGTTATCACCACTGCATCTTGAATATATTAAGTGCTAATTGTAATACCTAAATCAGAGTCATAGCCCTGTTCAACTACACAAGTAAACCTTTTGGAGGTAAAAATGACAGAGATATTGTATTATATTCTTTCCCTTTTGTCAAATATTTTTTCCTCTCCAATGTTTGTTGCACACTGCCCAGAAATGAAATGAGCATATAGATGATCTCCTGAGAAGTCTGCTAAATCAGATTTTCCTAGCAGATCTACTAACTCATATGTAAGGTTAATGTCCAGTCCTGATAATAAATCCAATAAAAACCTGTGTGTCAGGAATAAGTGAGTTTGCATGTTCTCAAATAAATGCGTCACAGAAGTCTTCGTTTAGACTACCATAGACAAAGAGGTGACCTTTGCAACTGATGAAGGTTACACTTGGAAACCTCCTGATCTTTTTGTCATACTTGAACTCATGCATGAAGGAGTATGACACACTGAGTGTGTAACCTGGCTGATTTTCAGCCTCATCTCAGATATTTACTCATATTTCTTTTGCATTCCCCTTCCTTTCTCCATTCCAGCACTACACTTCACTTGGAGTTTCACACATGAGAAATGTAGGTAAATGGATGCATTGTCATTAATTCCCTGACTTGGGCACTTAGAGAACCAGAAAAAGCAGACATACAGCAGTGGAAACCTGTCTAGATCGGTGCCTTTGAGTCACCCTAGAAGGAGTGACAAGCTTCCTCTTCTCTCAGGGTGGAGTTTTTATATATCCATAATAGACTGACATGACCATCATAGATGTCCTATCATCTCAGATAATGAATTTAAGAATTCAGAAAACAAATAACAGAAAACTCTCTTGATTAAAGGCTGTAATCTGCCAATTTTTTCTTAAGGTTTTTTCTTTTCCGTCTAGGGAAAACATTTATTACTTTGAGACTTGTGTCCTTGTCTCTGACTATTCTCTTCCTGTGAAATGCTGAGTAACAATATACCCTGCACTCTCCTTGTCTCTCCTTCTCAAGAGCCTTTTCAGCCCTTGCAGTGTTGATCTAAACCAATATAATGGGTTATGTTATCCACTTACGTATTGTTGATCCTGGACAGGTAGCACTCAGGTCTTACTTTTAAATTTCCATCATAAAGTGAAACAGATACCTTTCAGATGCCTTTTACTTGTCTGGTTTACCTCCATGGATTGGGCACAAAGTCTCTCTTTCCTAAATGAAGTCAAAACAAACAGGAACTGACAGCTTCCTTGCTCACAATTTCTGTGCTGAACTTTCTGACATGGCCAAGATTCCTCTCTGAGGAACATGCTGCCTGCTGCTTTCCATATGTATTTCTGTGTCAGCCACAGACCGTTCCAATCAGTACCTGTATCTATGAATCCTCAGGGTAAGATTTTGGATTGTCAGGCCCTTCTTTGCATCAGGTCATGTTTACATGGTTCCAACTATATTACTCCAAAAAGAAATGTAAGTACAGCTTGCATTTAGAGCTTGTCTATACGTAGAAATAAAGAGAGATAATTACTCAGTAATAACTCAGAAATGCATGACTAGCATATAAATAGTTTCTTATTTCAGATCTGTGGAAGTATTACACAATTAATAAAAAAACAGGTACTCTTTAAAGCGTGTTCCCAGTAGCTGTTCTATTATAATGTGTCCTATTCTAGTATATATTAATATTTTCTAGTGGTTTCTGAATTATGCACACAGAGATGGATACATCCCAACATTATTTCACACACTAGTTGTCTTGTTTTTGGCTAAAACTATTGAAACAAGGCAAAATACCTTCAATAAGTGGTTCACAGTTTAGAAGACAATGTTTTTTTCAGATTTGCACAAAAAGACCTGGAGCTAATGCTGACACCTACTTGAACAAGAGCCAAAAGCTGTGCCCATGAAGCAAAGAAGACATCCTGGGCTGCATTTGGAGGAGCATTGCCAGCAGGTTGAAGCAGGTGATCTTTGCTCTCTCCTCATCACTGGTGAGGCCACACATGGGGTTCTGTGTCCAGCTCTGCACTCCTCAGTAAGAGAGAGACACAGAATACTGGAAAGAGTCCAGTAAATTGCCACAAACATCATTAAAGGACTGGAGCCACTACTCTGTGAGAAAAGGCTGAGAGAGCTGGGATTGTTCAGCCTGGTGAAGAGAAGGCTTGGGGTGACCTTTCTAATATATAAATACGTGAGGAAAGCATACGAAGGCAGAGACAGGCTCCTTTCAGTGGTGCTCAGTAAAAGGACCAGGGGCCGTGGATACAGATTGAAATATGAGAGGAACCATCAGTAAACACCTTCTTCTTTTTCCTTCCTTGGAGATATTAAAAAATGATCTCAACATAGTCCCAGTCAACCTGCTCTAGATAGCCCTGTTTGAGTAGAGATGGTGGACCAAATGACCACGAGATCCCTTTAGACTCCAACCATTCTCTCATTCTGTGATTCTGTTCATAAAAGTGGCACACAATGATGCACCAATCTGAAAATAATCAGGCCTTTGTAAAATTGACTCTTTGGCTTTCAAATTTTTTAACTGTAATATTAAAAATATGATATATACATGCATGTGCATTGTATTCCTCTGTATGTCACTGTGTCTTCATTAATATCTATGACTCTATATATGAGAAATAACAAAAAAGCAGCCATGACTTAAAAAGTATGTTAAAGTGTTTTATATGTGACAAATATTCTACGAAACACAAAAATCTCTATGCATCCACTGGCTAACAAAAATCAAAACACTGTTCCAAACAGAGCAATCATTGTTTAACCAGAAAAATGTTGGTATACATAAGCGGCCTTAATTTAAAAATACTCATCAAAATATTTGTCATTTCAGATAAACTAACACCGAGGAAGTAGCACCTAAGGGAGAAAAATATCAGTGGTAGGAAACAGCAACATCTGATGAAATAATTACTGGGTTGGATTTTTTTAATATTCTGATGAAGAGATAGGAGAAAATACATTTAAGATGGGGTTTTTTTTGTTTGGGTTTTTTTGTTGGGTTTTTTTTGGTTTTTGTGTGTGTTTCTTTTTCTTGTGTGTGTTTTTTTTTTTGTTTGTTTGTTTATAAGACAAGCAATGATTATAGATTAAAGTGATTTTATATTGCATTTAAACTGTGAAAGGACTTACCTTCTGTGTGTGTGTATATATATATATGGACAAACTCTTAACATTGCTTACTGCAATGAAATTATAGTCATGATACAGAACTTCAATAACAACAGTAAAGAAGTAAAATGGTAATAATTTATGCTTTGAGCAAAGGCAGAGTACCTTGGCGTTAAAAAAATATGTTTTGTACATGGTGGAAACTAGATGGGAGACTCACCGTTATGGTGAGGTCTCAGCTACATCATAGTAACTATTGTAAAACCCAATAGTGGCATTCTTCTAGTCAGTCTTCTGTTTTAGAGACTGGTAAATATAAAATGAAAACAACCATTAAAAATAAACAAAGTAATCTGTGGTGAGATTATAATATATTTCAATCCAAGAACAAGGGCTTTGTTTGATAGAGAAATTTGTTCTTTTTTACTTTTTATCCTAAAATGCTACTTCTAGAAATAAAACCATGTGTAAAAATAATTCTGTCAGCAAGAAAGAAGAAACTCAAAACTACAATTACTGAAATTGAGCTACAGTCACTTTACAAGTTCAAAGGTAACTTTCTTCCACTCTTTTTTTCTTTTAATACCTCTGACTCAGAGGAACTTAACCAAGATCGACTCAGAAGGACTAAATGTTCCCTAAAAACCTCTAAGAACCTTTAGATTTACCTGTTACAAATACCAATTCTGCAGCACAAATCTAAAAAAATTTGGTCAACACAGGATAAATGCTTTTGATGATAAATCTTCATTAGGAAATATCTAGAGAGAATGAAATTAACTCTTTTTTATTGTGTTTATGGACTTAATGAACACCTATTGACTGAAGGTTGATCTTCCTCCTCCCCATTTCAATGAATATTTTCTCTCATTCATTGTAAATGTTGATAAAGCATTCCCTAGGGGCCTCAGTTCCTCCTACCTAAATCTGGGGGCTTTTCAAACATGCTGTTTAGGAAAGTGACAGTCTAAATTTTCTTTACAGTTAAATGGTGAGAGACAAATGTCTCCAAAGAGATTTTCAATCTACATCAACACTTGGAAGTGCCTCCCCACCTCCTATGTAGAGAATTTGAATCAATTGCAATCCTATTTGGATGTCTTATGTAAGATCTTTAAACTAGGTTGAATGTATTCAGGCTTAAGTTCCTGAAGTTTCCTTCTCCCAAATTTTCCCTTAAACATTTACCTAATGGTTACATTTTTCTTTATTTGTTTCTTACCTAAAGAAAACTTAACTTCTGATCATATGTTCACTCATTTAGTCTCTTACAGCCACAGACATTACAGTATGCCCAGCTCTGCATTTTGATAGAGATTGCTTAAGCAATAATTTTTATAACAGAAACCATGCCTGCTTCAGTACACTATTAACAGTGAATAAATACTAATCTGGCCAACATTCTCAGCCAGTTAAGTTGCAATAAGTAGTGAAGTTTTTAAGTATTATAGGATTAATGATCTTGGACTGAAACCTAGATACCAATAGCTTTATTATAATACCAGCCTGTATTACAGACTGAATAGAGAGGGTAGAGAGTAAGTAAAGCTTATTAAGTACTGTGAATTTAAAATTAGTAGGTATTGAGAAACACCAGATAGGGTACATACAATACTGCAGTGCAGAGCATTACTTTGAAAGTATGGGTAATTTTAGAAGGAAAATATTGTTTAAAAAATTGCAATCATCATGTGCTTTGGACTAATAAAAATATTAAGTTTGCTAACAAGTATTTTCCTTTACTTTGAAGATCCTGCATTAGACTATTAATTGCTAAAAAAAATAAGCTTTAGAAAAAAAAAGAAGACAAATCAAAAAACAAAATCATTGAGTTTTTGGGAACTAGATCTTAGAAGTCCTATGTGGAATGAACTTCTGTTTGTTGAAATTTTATGCTGCCTATAACCATTGTCTGATTTCTGTCCATGTAAAATCAATTAAAAAATAAAAATTATAATGAACTTCAAAGATTAAAAAGGAGGAAAAAAATAACAGAATTTTTCCTAGCTTCTCTGGCATTTTTTTTTTAGGGCAACAGTTTGTCACAAACTTCTTTTATTCATAACTAGGTATTTCAATGTCAGTAATACAAACATCTTTCTTCTATCCATGTTGTCATGCAATGTGCTGTGCAGATTTTTAAAGATGAAAATAAACTGATTTCATAAAAGAAAAATCTAGATGCATAAAATTATGCAGGAGAGAAAGAGAACAAGTTATTCTTAAATTGAATGCACTGTGTCAGCTACAGAAGTTGTACCTGCTATAAAAAGTAATCAATAGATAAATACATCTAAAATCATTTTTCTTTATGTTTTATTTCCATTTTCAAATCCTCTATTTAAAGAGACTGTATACCTGCATAGTAATGTTTCTAAAACAGTGGACCATCATACAAGCACACAAATTAAAGCTTTGAGGTAACAGAAGAGGCCTCCTCTTCTGCTGCATTCCTATCATGCAATTGCATCTGAGTCAGATAGAGCTGAATTTATCTCACCCATCTTCCAATAATGTAATGTCAAAATGATCAGCTAGTCTCCTGGTGCACGAGAGAGAACCAGGCACCTTGAGAAAGAGATGAATCCTCTTTTAAAACACATGAAAGAGCCAAAAATTCATGGAAGAGCTCTAAGTTGATAATAAAAGGCATCTACACAACTAACTTAATCTATGTAGGTAGGTCATTTGTGAAACAAACCTCACCAACCTAGAAAGACGTTTAGGTAGTCAAAGGTGAGATTTCTAGTTTTCTTTGAGATTTAGGGAATTGACTTGCCTAAAAACTGCCATCTGAATTGTTAGATACTTTATTGATTTCTCATGTCATGACCTTTACATTATCATCTTTCTGAAAAGCAGAATGGAAATAGTAGCTCTTGCTCCATCAGAGGAATCTCTATTATTTGTGAGATCAATCTCCATGATAATGGGGACCACATAGGTATAAACACTTTTTACTTTATGCTTGAAAACTGCATCATGCATTCTGAAAACGAGAATAACAGCAGTAACAATAACTCTCCTAATCCTTCCTGAAAAGTCATTTTTGTAGTATAACTATGGGATCACTAACATTATCACAATTTAGTTATATTACTACAATAAACAAATGCTAAACATTGCTTTACTGTATAAATGCAGAATCAAGAGCTTTTGTTATACAGCACGTAAACATATATGATACAAAAAAAATTAGAAAAAAAGATGGATGGAACAAAACTGGAGTGGTTTTAAAATCCTGAATGGTTTGAGACAGGTACATCAGTGACAATGCCATTAGAGTTTTCAGAATGCACCACAAGCCTGCAAAGTTTACAGTTTCACAACATGCTGCAGTTTATTATTTCAGGAGTGAAATCTACAAACATAATGAAATTGAATTGAATATACAAGGCTGGATATGTACCTTGAGGGCATTTCAAATATTCACACACTGAGAAACAGTAGAGAAGGAATATAAGGACAAACAAAATGTAGAATATAGAAGTAAGCACCAGAAAACAGAAGAGAACAAGACTGGAGAAGATAAAACTGATAATAACAGGAGATTTTGGGGGTTTCTTCACGTCCTCTTTGCATGTTCTTTCACTATTTTGGTGGATTTTAGACGCATACTTTTTTTTTTTTTTACCAGAGAGAGATTCTATAAGCAACTATATAAGAGATTATATAATATTAAAAAATCTCAGCAGCCCCCAACTATAAATTCCTCTGCTGACCACTTTCTGCCCCAGCCTGCTTCAGTACATAAGATTTCCTTAAAAAGACATTTAACAAAGTATATAGCTTTGGGGGTTCAAATAATTGAATGGAAATACCTAGAAGCTTTACAGATATTTCCACTGGCTCAGTCATCACAGTCCTGCTTAGATAACTATTCCTAGGGTCCCTTTTTGATAGAGCTTGGTGTCAGGTGCACCAGAACCTCCCGAGGTAGCTTGTCTCTGAGTAAAACTGAACAACGAGTGGTTGTCTTGTATCTTAAAATGCAACTTGGTGGTGGCAATTCATCTTCAGTTTAGAAAATCCCAGAATTATAAACTGGGAATTAAAAAAAGGTTGGGACGCTGAATTAGGTATCATCTTGTTGCTTATGTGTCTAGATCTAAAGTTCCACTTGCCCAGGTGAGATAAAACCTCAATTAACCGAGGCTAGGGCTAAGAAGTTTTATTTGTGATTTTCCTAAGAGAAAGGAATTGGTCAAAACTAAGCTAATGCCTACTGTCATTGGTCAAAATTCCTCTCTCATACCACTACCTGTATCTTAGTCAAGGCTAAATTTTACCATAAATGTGATTCCTAATCACTAACAGCTGCTAATCAGTGTGTTTTCCTGGCCTTGGAGTGTAACAGTGCTATGCAAACAGAAATCAGGTTGGAGGTTTACTCACTTTTTCCCTGTTAAAATGTAACCAGAGGTTTACTGAGGCACTTCGACAAAACAACTTGCTCTGTTGTGAGAGAAGCAACATCATCCCAGTAAGGCCTTGCTTGCACTGCAAATCTACAATTTATTAAGAGTAGCTAATAGCTATGTTAAAAAGAGAGGAGCCATGATAATCTGGAGGGCCAGTGGCTCTCAGCATGCACTGCCTGAAGCTTGACCAATCTGTTTCTGAGCCAAAGGAGGGATAAGAAGAGTTTCTGTTTTCTCAGGAGTGGCATGTCCTGGGATTTATGGTTGCCTATAAGCTGTATGTTTCCAATAAGTAATAAAACTGCTTCAGGCTGCATTGCAGAGCTGCTGAATGTGGGTCACATTCTACCTACAAGTAATAATTTGGCCATCCTACAAGTTAAATATTTATTTTGTAAAAGTTGGTTTCTTACCACTTTAGTTTCCAAGGGTTCTTTTGATGGTATTAAAGCCATAAGCAGAACTAAATATCTGCAGAATTATAGCAAGTTTCTCTATAACGTTTCAGCTGAATCTTATTCTTCCCTCAATAGATTAAAAGGTCTTTCATCTCTGCAGTTTTAAGTAGTATTTTCCACAGTAGCAGGGGGACACCACATCTCTGCGAGTCAGTTTGCTGACTGTTTTAATACTTTATAATTTTGTAATGCTCTCCCCTAAGGCTGTCCAAGGGTAAAGCACAAGCCTTGTTCCAATGCCTGATAGTAGTTGGTCAAGACAATGTGTTTATTCTTGACTTTTTCCTTTTTCCACTCAGTTCATTGAAGATAAAGAGAGACTGTGCTGGTAGTGTCAGGGGACTTAGGGCTTTTAAGACAAGATACTTTTCGCAATTTTATTTAGGAAGCTTCTTCTAATATTAAGAACTAAGTCCCCTCAAAAAAGAAAGTAAGGAAAGATAAAAGACTAACTGTAGTCACAGTAGTTGCTGCCCTAACCACAGAGCCTATTTCTTGTGGCTGAAAATTCCTAGGATGAGCTTGCCTTTTCAACGTGTCATGTAGACATATTGCACTCAATTTACAATTGTATTACTCATGTTTGGCAATGCATAACTGAAGTTCATTAGAGATAGATATGCATAACATCAAGGTATCAAAAGACTGAATTGTTTTGTTGCTTACCTGTGACTATATAATAGATATTGGTTGGGTTGGGGTTTTTTTTCTATTTGCTATAGAAAAAGAAACTGAAAAAACTATTAGCCTATTTATGGACATTTTTCTTGAATAGACTAAGACCGTAGTACTAAGGAAATGCTCATACTAAGTAATCTGTATTTAACACTATTAAGCAGAAAGGCATATTCTCATTCTTCCCTGCGTCTCAAACAGCATAGCAATTCTTTGGAATGACTGGGTTTTTTTTTCACAGTGTACAAATTTTGCTGAAGAGGAAAATAGAAAAATGCAACATCTTTGTACAGATATTTCCAGGGGGCTATATAAAAGATAAGTTAACTCTTGAACTGCATAGGTGCAAACAGAACAGTGGTATGTCCTGATGTATGCAACTGGAAGGTAGTTGCAGGCTAGATACCATGTTAATGTCGTCCTATTGCATCAGCTTTGCATTAGTTTTGGCTGGGGTAGAGTGAATTTTCTTCATAATAGATAAATTTTGAATTTGTGCTGAAAACAGTGTTGATAACACAGGGATTTTTTCATTACCTCTAAGTAGGGTTTACACAGCACCAAAGGCTTTTCTGCCTCTCAGTGCATGCCACCAGTGAGGAAGCTGGGAGGGCACAAGGAGCTGGGAGGGGACACAGGCAGAACAGTTGGTCTCAACAGACCAAAGGGATATTTCATACTGTATATATGGTGTCTTGCTCAGCATATATATAAGTGGGGGGGGGAGGGAGGGAGGAAGAGTGGCAGAGTGTCCCCTATGGCAGCTTTGTCTAAAAGAAATAAAAGAAATAAATGTAGGAATTACTTTTAATGCCAGGGATCCAGCATAATCAACCATATCTTTCAGTCACATGTGGAGGGATAAGACACAATAACAACACAAAGGAATATAATTCTGTGAACTGTTCTCTGTATCATGTCATTCTTTCCCCATTTGTTATGAGTCCTTGTTAGCAGGACTCCATGGTCCAGAAAAATCTGTGTCCTCAAACTGCTTCCTCCTACTTTGATCCTGTCAATAAATATGACTGTGAATGATCACTTAATGGAGATCCTTGTTCAGTTCAGAAAATGTCATCTAAGTCAGTTTGCTCTAGGGGTCTGATTATTTTCTTAGATCTTGTTTCATCCTGCCTCAAGCATCACTGTTTTATCTGCTTTGCAATGAATTTGATTCCCTGCTCAGTGAGCCTCTGCAACACCTGAGGATAGCTTTTGGTGTTTTTCATCATGGAGACACACTCCCTGGACTGTATTATTATTCAGATCCTCAAGAAGGGCTGTCCTGCTGGTCTCAAGTCTTTGCTTGCTTGAAATTATTTTCTGAAGTCAACAGAGTGAGAAGCATGGTGCTGAAAGATTTTACAGAAATCCGGCAATAATTACCCAAGTGGATGCTGGCATTACATCTGTAGAGCATCCTGATTAGGAAATCTACCATTGTAGACCATTTGTATAACCACAGAATTCCATGTAAGGCTTGTATGGGCTAGCAAAATAATAGATTTACAGCACATGCACCTCATCTTATATGACTTGAGAAATAAGAATAAATCATGATAATGCCAGATACTATGCCCAAGCCAGATATTATCTAGGGAATTACTCATTAATAATATCACCAGAAATTTACCCTCAAGAATTAAATTTCCAGCGAACTGTAACAGTTTTTGTTGACAGTAAAGCTATGTAAAAAGAATTTTTTTTTTGTCCTGGCAGTTGAAAGATGCACAACACCATATCTATAATAATGATTAATTGCTTACTAGTTAAAGAATGTGACACTAAGTGCCCAAAAGAGTTTACTGAGTCATGCTCTGGTTGAAATCAAGTACAGCACTAGAGACAAGATGATTAGCTCAATCTTGTGCATGTATCTATCTGTTCATCTGTATGTGTTACTTAATTATTTCTGTCACCTGCATATATGTGTTGGACTTGGTTTCGGAAAATTGTCATCCATGATTTCTATTGATAGACTGATTCAGTGCTGTCTATGGTCATAATCTGCCCTGGACTGATGAAAGGTTAGACAATTTGTTCTTAAATTATTACCTCTGTGAAGGAAAGTTTTTAATGACAGTAATTGTGCTCTCTCTGTAGTCCTTAAGGTTTCTCTAAGTCACTTGTTTCACTGATTTAAACTCTGGATTTGGAAAGGCCAAGCAGTGAGGGAATAAATAGAAAATCTTAGGTCGTTTCCTAAGGGATATGTATTATCATTATTGATCTGTGCTAGAAGAAGTAGCAGCTGGAAGTGGAGTTGCACACAGTGTTCCCTGGCATGCTTTTACTTCAATTACAAAGACACCTCTCCAGTTATCAGTGTTAGTACCTAGCAGAGCTTTGACTTTCATGTTTCTTTTTCAATACAGGTCAAACAATCAATGCAGAAATACTGTTCTTCTTCAAACACTTCAGTTCTGTAGGGCACCACTGTCACCACAATCATATCCTCTTTAATCTCCAAATCAGCTTTGGATTTGTTCCAGCATTCCCTTTAGTAAATTGATTTTTAAGGGTAAGTGGTTTATATTGTCTACATTTCTTCAGAAACTCTTGCTTTGAAAACTTCAAAAATTTTGAGAGAAGAGAGAAAAACTTATCTAAATCCTTACTGAAGTAGCGCATCATCTAAGATCTATTATTTTGGTGATATTAAATTTCACTTACAGGAATATTCTTATATATATACACACACATACACCTCCTTTCTTTCTAATTAAGTGTACTTTACAACTTTCTTCCTTCCAGGATCTTGCTGGCAATTACACAAAATGTTTTAGTTCTCATACTACTTTTTCTAGCTACTTGTTTTCATCAGTGTCACTTACATCATCATCATCAACCTTTCACTTCTGTAGTTGGCTAGCTGCACTTTGATCCCTTAGTATATTTTATGAGTCTTCTTTCTCTGATGTTTCTTCTCTCTTCTGTATGAAAGATAACCCCTTTAGAGCACCATTCTTCCTGTAATTTACTATTCTAACATGCATCTCCTGTTTTCTATCAGTTGTCATTTTCCTTTGTAGTTGCCATCCTCCTTTAAAAATTCAGCCTCTCTCCTAACTTTAACTTACTTTTTCATTGTAAAACTAAAATTTTACAAGTGGAAATATATACAGAGGATGAGTCTTCTTATTTGAATTAATATTTTCTGGTCTTCTTATTTGAATGAATATCAAATAGTAGATACCAATATTCTCTTCACATTTAATACCCAGCACTTTGAATATTTTCAGAGTATTGTAGAAAGACTGCACCACATGAATCCATGATATAATTTCTTAGAGTTTGGCCCATTCATTAATTAATCATCCTGGCCACTTGGTGCTATAAGTACTAGAAGTAAGGTAACTTGCCTAAGGTACAAAGCAGTGGATCAGTAGCACAACTAGAAGGAAAAAACCCAATAGTTCCTGGATGTGGGCCCAAAACCTAAATTCAATATGACCTTCGTCACTGAATAGCAATAAATACTAACTAAGAATCATAATGTTAAATGCTCTAAGGCTTTCATGGATTCATGTTTTGCTAGCAGGAACTGGAGTTGAAAGTCTATCTCAGTCGGAAATTATTCTCCTTTGTGTTAGTACCCCGCTTTTATTAGGAATGAATGTCTGCAATAAGCAAAAAAGACAGGTATTAATGCTATATTAATAATAACTAATGTGCTATTAATTAACATCATAACATTGGCTTATGATATTTGGAAAAATTAATGTCAGGGGGGGAAATTATAACAGCACAGAAAATTTCTGGAGATCCAAGATGAACTGCTTCCAGCCAACATCAAGCTGTCCCCCCCAAAAAATAACATGATCAGCATGTGTGATAGGGATTTTTCTTGGCGACATCATTGAGCTTCTTCCTTTCCAGAGTGATGCAGTCATGGGACTCATATTAGAACAGAAGTTCTGTCTTTCAGCAATATCTAGGAACAAAATCTTTGAGACCAATGACCACCTTTTTTCTCTTTCTGCCAAAAAAAAATCCTTAATGATAAGAGCAGCAGGGGGAAAACCACCCACTGCAGTCTGAAAAATGTTACTCTAAAATATTTCACCAAATTTTTCAGTGGTAATTTCCTGAGATAAGATAAGGACAAGGGGCACTCATGGTTTTCTTTCCTGTAGCCCAGTCTAGTCTGATGCTACTCATAAGTAATTCATTGAATGATTGTCTAAATTCTTTGTGAGCTAAAATCTTGACATTTAGTGCATTTATTCTTTATGAGAGGCTGACGAAAAATCTCCCAATTTAATTTTGACTTTTCCATTGCAGGTTCTTAAAAGGTCACTGGCCCATTTTACTAGCTGCAATCACTGTTAAATCTTTGTACTATGGGGTAACAATTAACAAGGGGGACGTTTTAAAAGACCTCTGTGGAATAAGGATGCACTATCACAAAATTTCAAAGTTATATACATTTTATGGCACTACGTATGTGAAATTTCTCATTTATGGAAATGAAAGTAATTTGGAGTTAAAGATATCAAATTTTAGGCTTCAAAAATGTATCTTTTACCAGTCCTTTCAAATACTCTAAATAAAAATTATCCATCCCACTCTGATGATGCAGGGATTCTTTTCTGCATGGTTGGGTATTAGACTATTAAATGTGCGATCTTGCATTGCATGTGGTATTTCTATAATCTTTGTATTAAATATGAAAAAATTTTATAATAACTATGATACCAAATTAAAATCATTGAGTGATGCTGAACATTTAATTATGACGTAATTTCTTTTTCCTTGAACAACTTTATCACTCTAAGGACAAATACTTAAAAAGGCTCCTGATATCTGGAGCTCACCAAGGCTAAGTAAAAGTGCAGAAATGTTAATTCTGATAATCACAGTAAGAACAGTTCTTTAATATATGAATTTTACAGAATCAAAGGATCACAGAACATTTGACACTGGAAGGCACTTTTAGAAATCATCTAGTTCAGCTTCTTTCATCAAGGCAGTAGAGCTGGAGTATATTGCCCAGGGTCATTCCTGTCAGGTTTTGAATATCTGCAAGGCTGGAGATTTCACAATATCACTGAAAAACCAGGTTCAAATTTTCAACCATCTTAACGGCAAAAGATACAATCACAGAACAGTTTGGGTTGTAAAGGACCTTAACAATCATCTGTCCCAATACTCCTGCCATGGACATGCACCTTCCACCAGACCAAGTTGATTAAAGCCCCACCCAGCCTGGCCCTGAACACTTCCAGGGGTGGGACACCTTCTCTGGGCATCCTGTTCCAGACCTTCACCACCCTCAGAGGAAGAATTTCTTCCAAATAGCTAATCTAAATGTACCCTCTATCTCAGTATTGAGAAGAAAACTGCCTGGGACCCTAGGTTCCATGCCTTTCACCCCCACAGTCATGCATTCACACTTCAGATTTGCTCCACATCTCCCAGACAAAATCATTGGGACATGTCAGGAAAAACAGCGAGCACTGACAGTCCAAGGGATGGACAAGCTTTGGCAGTTTCTCTGTAACATTCCACATCCAGGCACCTGGAAAGCAGGAAGCCCTCCTGGGCAGCAAGCCAGGTGGGCAGGCACAGTATCCTCTGTCCCTCTCTGAGAGCAGTCCCCCACTGCTGTCACTCAACCCTTCCTCCTGCTGCTGAGGTAGGGCTCAGGCTCATCCTGCTTGAGTGCTTCTCTGGACATGACTCCCAACTCTTCACCTGCTCCATAGCTGCACATCTTCAAGATGAACATTTCATAATGGTCCTCTAAATGAAAAGAATGAGATATACTATATGCAACATAAAAATACAGCAGGGGAAAAAACAAAACAACAACAAAAAAAAACAACCAACCGACCAAACAAACAAAAAAAACCCTAGGGAATGTAAGTAAAAAGAATATAATATTGACATGCTGGCTTGTATACACATAGATATTTCCTGGCATAGATACACTGTACTAATTACTCTGCCATAGTTCTATCAGTCTTAGCTCCCATGTGGACATTCTGTGTGCCAAAACTGTTATTTTGTCCCAGAATAATTACACTAGTGTAATTATTCCAAATAAAATTACTATTATTTTGAAACAGAATGTCCATACTGATCTTAAAACAATACAGTTATAGCAGCATAGATTATAGATATGCCAGGGAATATCTGTTTGAGGACAAGCCCTCCAGTGGTAGAAAATTTCCTATGAGGTGCAACAATTTAAGATTTTATTTTCCTTCCGTTTTTGTTTTCTGTTGTTTGGTTGGTTTATTCAATTGTTGAGTTTTTGTTTCCTTGTTTAGTTTTTTGGGTTTTTTTTGTTTGTTTTGGTTTGGTTTGGTTTTTTTGTGTTTTTTTTTTGTTTTGGTTTGGTTTGGTTCGGTTTGGTTTTTTGGGGTTTTTTTTTGTTGTTTTGGGGGTTTTTGGGGGGTTTTTTTGTTTGGTTTTTTTTAAGGTTTTGAGTTTGTACTTTTTTTTGTTTGGTTAATTGGTTAGATCTGTTGGGGTTTTTTAGTTGTTGTTTGCAGGGATTTTTTACTGTTTCTGGGTTTGTTTGCGTTTTTTTAAATAAAAAGATAATTCTATAGTTCATGAAAATGACGCCCTAGTGTCACTGGGATCATTTTCTGTGATTGCCTATGTCCTGAAACTCTGTTCATTTGGAATTAATTTCCCGCATTCTTTGGAGTGGTTATGAACGGCATTATCTGCAGAATTGTGTAAAATTTCAGAGCTCAACAATAAATGACCATGATTAATGCAGCTTATTCTGTGACAGCTTGTGGGATCACAGTCCATGAGAGATGTCATGGCTATTGCTCTGAAAGGGTTTTCCTCCACATTACATGTCCTTATTCCTTTGCCTATTCCCCTGCCTCTATTGTCTCCTTCTTCTATCATCTTCCTATCTACGGTTTCCTCTTTCTTTCAGCCAATTTTAGTGTGACTAAATCATTTTCCTTGTGTGCTGCACTAAAAGTAAATAGCCACCATAAAGTTCTAGCCTTCTTAAAAGGAGTGACCTAAGAGGGAAGGGCAACAACCTCACATTATGATTGCAGATTTTTTTTTTGTTCTGAAATAAAGTAAAAAATGTTTTAAGAACCTGAGATCCTCTGAATAGCATTTTACTGGTGTTATTTGACAGTTCAGTTGATAACACACCAATTGATATGCTTTTAGTACCTACACAGATATATGTCAATAAAATGTGCATAGCTTTTTCTTGTCACTTCAGCTGACCTGAAAAAGGGCATTGTCTCCCACAAATACCTTAGAAAGGCAACCTTTTAAATATTCTAGAGTTCTTTGATACCTTCAACTTTTCTTGATACAGACACATTTGAAACTTGTTCAAGGGTAATAAGCACAGCCACCTCTTTTGCTCTTTCAAATATACATCTAGGTTTTACACAGTGTATTTTACTTGTTGATAGATGGAAGTACTCTATTCTGGGGATTAAAGACAGAACACATTCTCTGGTCTTTAAAAGTTCTTTGCTGATATAGGCATTTAGTAGCAGAGCTAACAGCTTGATTCTTCAGAAAAAAATTCACGCAAACTTGCTCTTTGCAGGGGGGTATCTGTCACTCAAATGCAGCGAGAGCAGCAACAGCTTATTCTGATCTCATCATTAGCAAAGAAACCATTCTGCAAATTAGGACACTGAAAAAAACAGTCTAAGGAGCCAAGTGGCAGAATGACTTCCTTGAGTTTCATAGAGAACATGTTGAGCTTCCTAATATTGATGCAGTGCAGCATTTATGTACTATAACAGATATCCCAGAAAAGAGTGTCTCATAGATCCCACTAAAATTGATTGAGTGACAACAGAAGACAAATGTCTGATATGTCCGATAATCCCATAGAGCAAAAATCAAGTAAACAGGAGATACATAATATTTTTTAAAATGCAGCCAATTGTATATGTACTTTCAAAACCTCTTTGGATTCATGTAAAAAATATAAGAAGGCATAAAACTTTGGAAAATAGCAAAATGTATTAAAATATATATATTGGAAATTACCAAGCTACGCAATTGTTATTTTAACAAAAGACAATAAACTGTATTTTTTCTCTTTGTAGTTCATAACTATCCCAGAAGAAACTAATTAATAAACAGTATTTGAGAATGGAAATTGTATAGAACAGTTCTAAAGCCAATGTAAATTTCTGTGAAAATCATTATTTTATATAACAATAATGTCTGTTGATTTTCTTATGTTTTAAAAAGACTTAATTCCCAAAAGACAGAGCTCTGATATTCTAGATCTAAATGAAGATGCATCCTACCCAGCTTTACTCATTAAAAATTCAGATTCCTAGTATAAGACAAATATTTAGGTTTTTTATATAGCCAGTGGAGAGAGATTGGATTTCCAAAGTACATTTCTTTCTCTGTACTTTTCCAGCTGAACATGCCTGAGAGAGCCTAACCAACTGTTTAGGGCTGGACATCTAAATGCTAGATATCCAGGGCAAGCTTGAGAATCATCCTTATCTAATGCTTCTTAGATACTTATTTTTGGTTCTGAGAATTTATAACACTTTTGTTGATCTTCTTCAAATATCATGTGATCTTTTTGCCAACCAATTGGCAGTGTCACACAGGCTTATAGTTTTCATGGATAACATAAAGCTGCTCAATCTTTTGCTTACAAGCAGTAGGCAGTGGATTGTCTGTCAATACATAGCACATATAAAGCAGAAAAGCAGAACTATCAACAACAGACTTACTGTCTCTTCTCCCTTCCCTTCTCAATTAACATCAGGGTCAAGCTCAACAGTTCAGACAAAAAGAATTATAATTTGTTCCTTTAGAGAGAAACAGCAGAAGAAAGATATATTATTGATTTGCTTGAATTTTCTCAAATAAGTAGTTTGTTATTTCCAGGCTGCTGTCCTTCAGCATATATAAAGCATATTATGTTTGGACTAAATGTTTTCTGAAAACATACCTACTCTGCAATTAGTTCTGGAGAAAATTATAATCTCAGTTTCATTTTTGCGGAATATGAAGATGCAATATGAAGATATGAAAACCTCCAGACAGGACTTTGGAAGAGACTGAGAGAAGTATCCTGACTCAGGACTTTATTCCAGTTTTTGTTTGCATTCAGTCTATGTTCTCTGATGTGATTTATAGCAACATAATATTTAGATGAGCAAATCTAATCTTATTCAGAGTGATGCAGCAAACTAATTGAATTGAAACATTTTATTAAATCACTTTGAATAATTTAAAGATGATGATGATGATGTGATGATATTCTTACTGCTCAAAAAATTTGGTATGAAAACACAAGTTTCCTTTACAAATTCACTTATTTTTTTTGTTTAGATATAATGTTTTGAGAAACTGGATTCTTGACTGAGTATGAAAAGAAACACAGACTTCTTAATACATTATTAGGCAATAGATAGTTCCTGCAATCTGAAAATCCACATTCCTTGTTTGTCTGCTGTTTTCCATTAATAAGTGATCATCTAAATCTTTTTTCACAGGGTTCTTCATTGCTTCATTGTCTTTAAAATATCAGTTGCTAAATTCAGAACAGAGAACTTAAGCTTTAAGTTCAGATTTTGTTTCAGTTTTAAGTGTGCAGTGATGACCACTGAAATTTATTAACTCAGTTGCTATTACTCTTGCACATAATCCAGTTCTGTAGTCAGCTTTATGAAAGGTTTTGTTGAACAGTCTCTTTTCCTAGGAAGCTGAAATTAGTTCCTTTTCTTATATCAGTCCTATAGTCTGTGATTTCAGTCCCCCTCTGCCCTCCTATAAAATTTGCCTGAATGCTCCAGAATCTGTCCAAGCTTTCAAGCCACAATGGAAGATAAAAATTCCTATGCTCGTGACCTAGAAAATTATTGATTTTTTTTCTTATTTTCAAAATGCTTATTATTTTTAGAAAGGCAACGTTTCATCTGTCTTTTAGGGGTATGCCATTATCAAATCTCTTGTATAATATTACCCCATAAGACAGAGACCCCAGAATATGTATGTATGAGGGGGATTATTCCTATTAAGGTGCACAACTTTGTACTTCCCCTTGTTGAACTCCATGAGATTCCTGCCAGTCCACATCTCCAGCCTGTTGAAGTGTCTCTAAATGTCAACCCTCTTGTGATTTAGCCACTCCTCCCAGTTTTGGGTCATCAGCAAACTTGATGGAGACTAGACCCTGCACAATCCTCCATCTTATTAATGAAGATTTTGAACAGGACTGGACTCAGTATTGATCCCTGGGGTATAGTGCTAATTACTGGCCTTCACTAGCCTTTGTTCACTAATCACCATTCTTTAGGCCCAGGCTCTCATCCAGTTTCCAGTCAATCTTACAATCTAGCCCATGCTTCATCCAGCCCATACTTCAATGGCTTTTCTGTGAGGATTTTAATTGGTGTTCAGATGGAATTACATATGTAGTTTCAAACTCAACCAACTAGCTTATCATTTTCTACTTTCATAGCCAAACGAGACTTTCTAGCCCAATGCTCAGTTGCTCAGCTGAGCAATGGAGAAGCTGCAATCTGATTCCTGTTCTCAGTAGCGTTTGCATATTGACATTAGACATTGGATAAACGGCCTCAGACTGGTTTTAAATTTGATAGGTAAAGCAAAGTAAATCTTCTTCAAGTCCAGTGGACTTCATGCTTCATCAAATTAATAACACAATCCTATTTTTCACTTGAAGAAATGAAATATTTTCCTAGAAACATGTGACTGCTAGAGTCATTTGTTTCTGGCCCATATTGTATCAGGCAAAACTAACATATAATCTCCTTAATATACAATCAAGTATTTTTAATTCCAGAACCCATTCAGATGCATAATTAAACTTCTTGTGATATAGCATTATAGTACATTTACATTGAGAGAAATCACTTTTGATATGCAACTTTTAAGTGGGAATGTTTGAGCAAGATCTAACATCTGAAACTTTTATATCAGCTTTATGAATAAAACTTTGATCGCAGCAGTCCTTTTTTCAGGCTTCCATAGTTAAAAGTAGTATCACATAAGAAAGTTTGTGGTAATGACAAGAAGGCATTGGTGAGGCCACACCTTTAGTCCTGTATCTAGTTCTGGGCCCCTCCCATCAAGAAAGACACTGAGATACTGAAGTGTATCCAGGGATGTAAAATGAAGCTGGAGAATTGTCTAGAGAGTAAGTGTATTGGTTTATGAGACAAGGCTCTTGTACCAGGGGTCTGCAGGGATGGTTTCCAGGAAAAGCTGCCAGAAGCTTCTCCCACATCTGGCAGAGCCAATGCCAGACTCGTCCAAGATGGAACCACTGCTGGCCAAGGCTGAGCCAAACAGAGATGATAGCGATGCTTCTGTGATAACAGATCTGAGAAGGCAGAACAGTTATTGCCCAGAAAGAATTGCAATAGAGCGGTGAGGAGTCATAATATGTGAAATAAACAGCCCAGCAAACACTCAGTTCAGTGGAGAAGGGGCAGGAGGTGCTCCAGGCACCAGACTAGAGACCCCCCTGCAGCCTGTGGTGCAGATGCTGATGAGGCAGCTGTGCCCCTGCAGCCCAGGGAGATCCACAGGGATCCACCTACAACCCCTTGAGGAGCCCTGTGCCAGAGCAGGTGGATGCCCAAAAAATGGCTGTGACTCCATGGGAAATCTGGAAAACTGCTAGAGCAGTTTCCAGGCAGAACTTATGGAAACATGGAGAGAAGAGTTCATGCAAGAGCAGGTTTCATCGTAGGATTGCAACCCTCTGGGAGGGACCCAGGCTGGAGAAGTTTGTGGACAACAGTAGCCTGTGGGACAGACTTTCACTGGAGACATTCATTAAAACTGTCTCCTGTGGGAGAGACTCCATACTGGATCTTTCCCATAGGAGAGTTTTCTTTCTCTGAGGAGTAAGCAGCAGCCAAAAAAAACAAAAAAAAAAACATGCTGTGAACTGATGGTAAGCTCCACTCCCTGTCTCCCTGCAGTGATTAGGAAAGGAGGTAAAGAACTCAGAATAAAGACTGGGAAAGAGGGAAAGGTGAGAAGATGTTTTTAAGATCTGTTTTTCTTCTCATTAACCTACTCTGATTTTGATTAGTAGTGAATTCAATTGATTTTCCTAAGTTTTATCCTTGATAGCAGTTGGTGAGTGATCTCTCTGTGCTCTTATCTCAGCCCATGAGCCTTTTGTTATAATTTCTCTCTTCTGTCCAGTTGCAGAGGAGAGTGACAGAGAGATTTTAGTGGGCATCTAACATCCAGTCTAGGTCAAACCACCAAAGTAAGTCATATGAGAAGTGGCTGAAGGAGCTGGGTTATATAGCCTGAAGAAAAGAAGGCTCAGGGCAGACCTTTTCACTCTCTACAGCTGCCTGAAAGGAGGTTGTAGCCGGGTGGGTGTGAGCCTCTTCTCTCAGGCAACAAGCAACAGGATGAGAGAAAATGGCCTCATACTGTGTCGGGGAGGTTCAGGTTGGACTTCAGGAAGAACTCCTTCAGTGAAGGGGTGATTAAGCATTTTAATGGACTGGGCTCAGAGGTGGTGCATTCGCCATCCCTGGAAATGTGAAAGAGATGACTGGATATGACACTTACTGCTATGATTTAATTGACATTATGGTGTTCAATCAAAGTCCAGACTTGATGATCTTGGAGGTCTTTTCCAACCTTAATGAATCTATGCCTCTATGAAGACAGAAACCTGCATGTTGAATACTGGATTTTGGAACCATTTAGAGCCCTACAAAAGTAATTGGTTGAATATTAGAAAATAATAGAAAACTAGATTACATCACATGAATTCTGTATTTTCTAATGAAATTAAATTTTTATATCTCATCAGTTTCTGACTTTTCAGATATTTGCATTTCATATTAATTTTAATTTTATACTGTGGTTATATGTTACTAAAAAAAAGACATTAACGAAGCCAGATTTCTGAACAGGACACCCTGACAACCAGGGAAAGCCACCTCTATTCTGCTTGCTTTACTTCACATTGTATAGTGTCCACATGTCTACTGCATCTTCGCAGATATCACACAGCCAAAGGTAGTACCTTCTTCAGTTAGGCAGATTATTTCTGTTATCTACTGATAGGATTCTTTACACCAGGTTTCTCAGACTTGAGTGATTCTACTGTCCCTGTCTTTTCTGTAAATTAAAACTGCTGAGCTACAAGAAAGAGCAGGTAAATGAAGAGAGGTCATATTAAGCTGTTAAATGAAAATATAAAAATGAAAGAAACTGTTTTTAATTACTATTTGTAATTAAAACCAACAGATTTAGGATAATTTGGTAAACTAGACTGGGTAACACCTTATGCAATGATTTGAAAATTTGACTTCTGATGAGCACACATGAATCAATCAACCTAGAGGCTCTTGAAATTCAAAGTTCTTCATATTTCTTTAATTTGGATATCAAAATAGATCAGGAGAATTGCACCATAAATTTTAAGCCAGTGACTCTAATATGACCAGCAGGAATGTCAATGTCAAAGCTTTATACATCTAAAATTAAACAAATGAAATGTGATGAATTGTCCAACTCTGCAAGTCCCTTGGTTTAAGGAGATGGGATTAAATCCATTGGTTCTTAAATTGTTTTTAACAGCGATTCCTGCTTTGCTGAGGAAAAAAATTACTTTAAATCCTCAGGATGTTATTACAAATCAACATCTCTAAAAAGACACTTGGTGAATCTCATCCCATGTCTCAAGCTTGGGCTGTAAGGACTTTAAGACAGTGTTTTTTTTTCTACCGTGCTTTACTTGGGACAGAACAACATGTGCTTTTTATACTTTCTGACAGCATTGTAACTGATATATGACAGGAAAAAATTAAATTAGTGGGGGAAGAAAACTGTAATTTTAACCTTCAAGGAAGGTAAGACAAAGAATTTTCCTGCAATGAAAGAGCATGAATGTGAGCATGGGACCTACTTTTAAAAACACTCTATGTTAAGCAAATTATTTTCTTACCACTTATTCTAGTTATTCATATTTGAGTCCTGCCTATCCAAAGGACTGCATGTAGCTCAAGTCTTCACCATATGCCCATGATCCTCCTAGTGTTCAAGAGTAAAGCTTTCCTAACCAAGCAAAATCATACCATATAGCAGATTTGTAGATTATTTTTGTCCTCTAGAGCCTCTCTGTGCAGTAACACTAAAAAAAAAGCAGTCCTGTTTAGTACATGATTGAATAGATGCATGTGACTATTCAGCTTGTTGGAAGAGGTGGGGGAAAAACACACAAAAAAAAATGAAGGGGTTTTGAGCACTGGCGTTAATCTAACAAGTTTAACATCTGCCTGCTACAAAGACTGCCAGGACAAGATATTCTGTACCATATGTATGTAGGCACTCACTAGATAAAAGTACACAGGGAAATTAATTGTCAGTTAACAATTTAAAACAGGAGGTAGGCGTTCATATTTTCAGAATATTCTGCAAAGCAGGGAGCACACGTGTGAAGGAAGCTTACTTTTAAGAGGTTCTGTTGCTACTACTGCAAGAGAGTTTTGTTAAACTTCTGAAAGCAGTAGCATTGGAAGACAGCCTCTACTTAAAAGCCTCATAAGGAGATGTGACATTCAGGACAGAAACTGAGATATTTTTATCTTGACAAAGGTAGATGTTTGAAAAAAAATCACATTAATTTTCAGAAAAAAATATCCCTGGATTTCTGAACAAGTATCCTGCTGAGATCCAGTATAAAAACTTCTAATCAAAGGAAATAATTTGAATGCCTCAAAAAAGACCGGTTACATAAAGACCTGGTTTCTGAGCTAGTTTCACTGGTAGAAGCTGAGATGACTGCACAGTGAAAGTAAGAAATATGAGAATCATGAGACGGAACCTCCACTAGAGAAAGAAGAATTTTTACTATATGCTCAAAGACACCAAACTGTACTTTAATACTTTTAATATTCCCTGGAGTTTTTCAAACACCTAGACTATTTAGGTGTAGGAGTATGTTTAGCCCTAATCCATGGCTAAAAGTGTGTATTGCAAAGCTGTTACATATTTAATTAGGTTTCTGTGCAATTCTTGTAATAGAACTGAGGAAAAGGTTCATTCTATTGAATGTCAGTCAAGCTTGTAGAGAAGTGACTTTGGGAGATTAAATTAGTCATCTGTTCTTTCTCTGAAGTACATGGACAGAGATAGACACCTCCAGTAGGCAATTCATTCTGCCTTTAGTTAGCTGTCTAAGGCCGTTTGGATGAATCACCTTTCGACAATATCTCTCTATATATTTCAGAGGGCATCTAGTTAGCTTCACATAACTATTGCATTTTTAGGAAAAATAAACTTTACTAGTGTTTATGCACAGCTGCTTTGAACTGAATAAGTTTATACACTTGTCCTGATTTTCAGAGTTTTTAAACACATTATTGACCCAGAACTGAAAATAATCTCTATGATTCTGCAGGAGTATTCAAAATTCTAATAAAAACCAAAGGGACTAGAAATGGCATCAAAAATCCCCAAACCAAAGCCAAAACCAAATGAAACCAAACCAACAAAAAACCCCAAACAACCCAAATTTTTATCTAGAAGCAGTAGGAAGAACTGAGTTACAACTCAAAGAAGATGAAAGAAAAAAGAAAAGGTCCTTTGTAAGCAACCAGAAAAAATATGTTAGAGAAGTAATAAAGACTGTGAATCCACATTAATTTACATGTAATAATGTCCTCTTTCCACTATCAACAGCAAATGTTTGATTATATGGAAAAATGGCACTGTTCTCCTTTATAATTGCTAATGTTTTTGAAACAGGAAAAATACAGGAAAAGGAGTATTGGTTTATTTCCTACAATGACTCATTAAGTCATAAAATTACAGTTGATTTTGTAGATTTTAAAAGAAATTCTGTTGTCTTGCACAGGACCAATTGATCAGTTCAGAAAAACTATATTCATGTATTGGAGGAAATTCTTTGTCTGCACCAGTCTGTGGTGCTGTCTATTGTAATACATCTGTGACAATCAGATATTACGTGCGATTCCATATTCACCTTTCCTATGTTACTCTACATTATTGGGGTTTTTTTTCAATTGTATGCCTATATCTCCACCCCAATCTCTTTTTGTCAGTCTCTTCTCATGTACATAGATTTTAGATTTTCCAAATATTGGTATTCCTGTTAGAATGTGAATTCCTACCTATAAATGCTGAGCTATTCATCAACAGAAACTTATTAAAAGCAGGTATTTCAGTTAGAGGAATTCCCCTCTCTGATACCCTCTTTAACACTATCTTCAGACAGTGGTGCATAAAATGACCTTAAACCTTTTCTCTTTTGAAGCTACGCTCTCTTTTATGTTACACTGAAAGATAAGAGAAAGGGCTGGTACCTACACAATATAAAATTGTGTGAGGTTGTGTGCAGGCAAATAGGATAGGAGAAAAAGCTGACTGGGAAGACTGTGGATAGCACACAGAGCCTTTCCTGATATGAGCTACTGGTTAGAAGTCATGCTTACATGGATCCCAATCCAAAGCTTTGCATGACCCCTGTGACCCCTGCCAGTCCAAGACTTAAACTTAGTCAAATGACCCCTGAAAGAGCTACAGTAATTACAACTCTTTTTAAAATCTAACCACATTCCTCATTCTAACCCTTTCAGGCCATGGATGCTTCAGATCTAAACCTCACAGGAAGAGAGCTTAGAGAGGAAGAGATGCAAAAGAGTATGGAAGCCAACAATTAGTGAGTGAAATCAGTGATCTGGTTCATAAACTGGTTCATAAGCTTGGTTGTTTTCTATTTCATAAGATGATGGAATCAAAAAATGGTTTGAGTTGAAAGGAGCTTGAAAGATCACCCAATTTCTGTTCCTCTGTCATGAGCAGGGACACCTTCCAGTAGACCAGGCTGCTCGAAACCAAATCCTACAACCCCAATCCACAAGCTCTTTGCCAGACAAACTTACACCACTGAGAAACTATTGTTGGTGAGTACATCCTGCTAACAAAGTTTATAAATGAAGTTCTGGTATTTCTGATTCACTGACCAGTAAATCCAAAATGGTAGATGCCCAGGCTGGCTCCACATCCATACAATACACTACTCCTAGACCTAGATCTCTTACACCTAACATGTGGATGACAAGGGCAAAGCCAAACCCCTGTATCCCTCCCATACATAAAAAAATACTCACACATTGGTCCCCAGTGGCTGGAATCTAAACCTTAATTGTAATCTCATCAATCCTTGTCAGATTTAGATCTATTCTCATCCTGCTGCTTCCTCTATCCCTTATTACACTCTGACAGTACACAGTAGTTTTCTTTTCAGCTATTTTCCTGTCAGATACTCCTAAAAAGCAAGTTTCCAGTCCAAATCAATTCCAAGCATGGCCAATGAGCCTCATTATCAGAATTTTCTTGGCAAAATTTAACTTTTAGTACTGTATTGGTCTCTACCTTCCTCCTATCTCAGCAGTAAGAGCTGTAACACAGGGACATCTATTAACTCCTACTGTCCTAAATCAGTCACATTGTCCTAAATTTACATTAATCTTAAACATATTCAAGTATGGGTAATGAAACATTCACTCAGCAGAAGACCTCAAAGCAATTTAAAATTTTATTCACATTTTTCAGAAAATTAAGAATGTCAATTTATAGGCACAAATGATCACAAATATGGAATAGGGATTTACTGTTAAAGGATGCTTTTCAGATGACAATAATTGCTTCACCCAAGTACCACTTCATATCAACACATGAAATAATAGACAATGCACAAGGGGCAGTAATCTCATTGATGTAATCTTCTCTGAAGAACTTCAAGTGACCTTTCCACAAGTAATTTGAGGAAACCCAGGAAACTAGCAAAAGCAGAACTGATCCTGATAGAAGAAATACTCTCCTTAGTTTACAAATGAAATTAGTTTTATCTCTTCCCAACTGAATATGTTACTCTGCTAAGTTTGATCAACCCTTTTATCTCGACAAAGATTGATTACCAATTAAATATTGCACAAACTAATAAAATGATACCTGAAGTTTATCCAGATGGCTTTATTAGACACAATAATCTTTGATAAAAACACTGTTTGGAAAGAGCATATTGCTCAAATACTTCAGAAGTTACAGGAAGTTTTAATGATATCTTGACAAAGCAGGAAATCTCAGTAGATAGTATTGAAACTTAAGGTGACCTTGTAAATAGCTGATATAAAATATTTTATTAAACTGTTTTTTCCTGACATTCCACTTTTTCCACCATTTGCTGTCAGCTTACATCCTGTGAAATGAAACTATATGAACAGCCATCCTTCAAATACTAAGTTCCATTGTTTTTTCTGCCTCCCAGGGCATGAAATATCTACCCACCACCTGCTGCTCACAGGCTGGTTTGTCAGGTTGCAAGTCAGAATTGATATACACTGATTTTTTAGTGCCCGAAACTATATTATATTCCTGTAGTGCTTATGATAGCTCCTGTTGCCCTGTGCTGATCTGCAAACATTCCTAGAACAAAATTAAAACAAAAATAATTCTAGACTAGACTATCTGTATTTGAATTTTACTATATGTCATACGAGGACTTTGAATGAAAATTGTATATTTGGGGCAAGTAGCAGAACAGCCAAGGGCAAATTGATTATGCATCTGCAGCTGAAATTATTTTGGGTTCATTGATTCAATGTTTTTCATGAAAGAATTGTATGTGGCTGTTTGGACTTACAAACAAACACGTCTGTTTTCAAAACTGAGGAGAGAGAAAGGACAAGAAATTATCCAAGGAACTTTCTCTTGGCTGACTTCCTCCTGGTGCAAGCCACTCCACCTGCAATATGCACATATTCCAGTGTGTTTCCTTTCTCGAAAATTATTTATAATAATTTGAAAAAGTAATAGTGTTAATTTACTTAATTTTTTTTGAACTGACAAGCTGGAATTAGGTACCAAATAAAGAAGACTCAACCCATATGAGCAATGGGAATGCTTCCAAGCTCTGTTTTTCTCATCACTTTTCATTTGATGGAAAGAAAAAAAAACAACTTTGACATTGGTCTAGCTATAATAAAATGTAACTAAAATTCTTTAAGCACAGAATAAAATGGTCTAAATAGGTTAGTAGGCTAAGTGTACTCTATTTTTATGAAGTATCGTGTCCTGAAACAGGTCATATTCCCAAAAGAATGAATCAAAATAATACTTTTTTCTTGCAGAAAAAAAAATTTAAGATTTATTGCCAAACTAATCATAAAATATACTGTTATTTTTTAAAATACTGAATAAAATCTTGTAAGTTCCACAAGGATTTATCCAAAAATAAAACATATTTACAAAAACTGCAATTTTTTTTTTAAATGCCCTAAATTCTATTTCTATTTCAAGAAATCTCTAATGTTGATACAGCTAGGATTATACATTAAAATCTTTTTAATTACATATTTGCCCCACTAGCAGTTACCAGTCCAGCAGCAGTGGCCTTCCCTAGAAGCTGACACTCAGTCTGTTTGTGCCCTTCACGATACTATTTGTGCTGGCTTGTTTTTGTTTTATTTTGTTTTATTTTGTTTTTACCATTAAAATTCTTTCTTTATTGGCATGAACTTCCAAAGAGCCCTGTAAATATTGATTTCTCCAGGAGAGCAGAGAAATCTGATAGATCACTCATACCTGCAAATGTACACCAAAGATACTAAGTACTGCGTTCAGAAAAAAAAAAAGTAGGAAAGCTTGATGGCATACCTTTATCCCTTTCATTGGAAGAAACACAACAGACAAACACCACCACAACAAGAAACTCCAAAACCAACCAAGAAACAAAAGCCGAAAAAAGAAAACAAAAAGAAATGAATAGCTGTGCTCTGTTTGGCAGCACAGATGTATATCAGGAAGCCCAAAGTATAATGGAAACCTAAGACTCTATACTCTTGAGTGTCATCTTTTTTCAAAAGCAGTTTAGAAGTTTCATTCATGTGATTTAAAAGCTACACAAAGCAAGTAGAAAAGAGAGAACTGTCTGTAGTTTGATTAACAGCTAACAGAACAGAATTAAAATGAAGAAGCATTTACCCATGGAAGTTACATACTTCTTTTATTAACCAAAACAACCCCATAGCTGGTTACAGAGCAGAAGCAATTGCAGATGGATAGAACAAAACTTCACCTGGTGTCCTTGTGTACTCTGTGTAGTCATTGTTTATAAGATTCTTTAATGTTCAAAAAAGATTGTTTCTCCTTTATAGAGGGATATACCCCAAAAGCAATGTTGAAATTGGAAGCTCACCCATGAGATCTATGGGAATGAGTGTCGTTCTATACAATTTAAATAACAAATGTTTTATAAGTTCATGCTTCTGAAGTGAAAAATTAATTTGCATAAGACATAGTAAATGGCTATATTCTTCATTGAACTATTTTTGTGGCTTTATTGGGCAATATTTTTTTAGTTTTCATACTCTTATTGATTTTTAGTTTTCTATCACTGTTGAGATCCCAAATTGTCCTCACATACAAATAATTCATAAATATATTTAAAATTTATTATAATTGAATTGACTCACATATTGATCAAAAAACCCCAAACCAAATAAGAAACAAAAAGTGAACAACAGTAAAAACCCCCAAACAAAACAAAACACATGAAATGCCATGATGCAACAGGAGAAATTCTTTTCTCAGGCTGAAACTGATTGAGAACATCCCCTATATAAAAGTAAAATGCATTTCTGTGGATGTACTGATGCTTCACCATCTGTCCCACATCTCAGATTTACTCTCCCAGAAAACTTCGTATTTCATCCTGCAGTCCCTAAAGAGACATCACTTTAAACCGGGCCACATGGAAAAATGTTCTTCAATAAAATCTGAAGGTCTTGCTTTTAGCTGCGAGGGCCTCTAATCTAAATGAATGATGAGCCTATAGAGTAAGCTGCATTTATATTTATGGAAATAGGGAGGAGCAACTGTAAGGGAAAGAATTCTAGAAAGAAAATAAAGACCAAAGAATAAAGAAGGAGAAAATAGACTGGAAAGAAAAAGAGAGCTAGGAAAAGAGAAGTAAAGAGAAAAAAGAAAGAAAAAAACAAACAGTAACTCCAGAATGATGGCAGTGAAAGACAGAAGGATTTGCAGATAAAGACAGAAGATGCTGGCAGCCATCTATCAGTCTGCCTTGATGAAACAGGTATTGGAAATTAACTCAGGAGCCCTATGAATTACACTCAGTCCATGCTCTGGGCTAAGCACTTGTCAATTTTAGCTGCTATTGCAACCTATTACTTACAGACTACATGGTTGGGAAGCTAATGGCACTGGAGAGAGTTAAAGAATATCAGCATAAACTGTGTACAGCGATGCTTGTCACAGCCTGAGCATATCTTCCCACTGTTCAGCGGGAAACCTGAAAGCCCAAACCCTTGCTTCCTTGAGTGAAGTACTTGACCTCATATCAGATTTTTTCACATAGGAGAAAAGTGGATACATGAAGAATTAATCAATAATCTGCCTGTCCAGAGAAAGGTTTTCTGAGCATTGTGAAAAAGTGCATTGATTAAAATTTTCTTGAACTTTCTTCCCCCTCCCTATAGGATAATCCACTCTGAAACAGAGCTCTCAAACTGACAATTTTTTGGAATATGCTAATAAAAAAGTAGGCAAATATGCTCTCCCTTTAAAAATGTAGGCCTCCTATGTATACAATGTACTTCTTTGCTGTGGATCAGTATGTCCCACCTGTCTAATGCATCATTACTTAGCATTCAAAACCACGTCTAAGGGAAGGTACATTTTATATCTACAAATGCAGCATTAATAGTGGTGCACTGAAATATTAAAAATGCACTTTATTAGAAATGTACCCACACAACATACTGGAACTGCTTTATTGTATTTTTTCAGCTGATAAGCTTGTCTAATAGTGAGCTATTTTAATAACCAAGCACATTTAGAGTAAATGTCAGACACTGTGATCCTGTGACCAACAGCTGCTTCTGCTGTTGGTGGAGAGAGAGGGAGAGATAGAAAGAAGTACAAGTACCAAAAAACAGAGTGAATGCCAAATTAGAACAAATGTTTGTCAAGTAAAAAGGGCAGCTTTTTGCTTGATGAAAGAGACTTAATTAGAAAAGTCACAGAAAGAATCTGTCTTGAAAGCACCAGATCCATTTTCTTCAGATAAGCTAATGAACCACATTGAACTTTGCAAAGAATTGCTGAACCAATAATACAGGAGGAAAAAAAGAAATCTAGAAAATATGGTGCAGTGTCCCTTGGAAATGAGCTAACCAATTATCAGTGAGATGCTCCATCCCAGGAAAGGAGTGATATGACACATTGACTTACTATTTTTCCTTCAGTTTGGGTGAGCAATGGACATATAAATGCTTACAGAAAGAAATTACTTTTGTACATTGTTTCTCTCTTACAGTAGACTATATGTTCAAAATTTAAATCACTTGTTGTATGTGCTAAGTCACCAACATGGTACATTATCTACCCAGTTTGCTGTCTAATTCTATTAAGGTGTTTTGGTTTTTTTTCCCTAATACCAATCATAACAAGAACCTATTGAGGAACATAATATTTTGCGTTAGACAAGGGCATCTTGACTGTATTAAAGAACACAGTAAATAAAATTCATTTAACAATGACAAAACAAGTAAATAATGAAAGAAAGCCAGACAAAAGAAAAATTATTATGTAGAAACTCAATGTAACTCTAAAATTGTCTTTAAAAAATAAGATTTTATTCTAAAAGGTTTTGGGGAGTTTTATGCTTCATTGGTATTCTTTAAGTACTTTTCTCCTCATTTTTAGCCTTTCACATTATACCCATGCTTGACATAATACTGCAGGCCTGGAATTCAAGTCTACAGCATGCATAGAATCGAATCATAAAGCACCTATAATCCTATGCCACCAATTAAGCAAAAATCCTTTTTCCATCATAGCAGAGAGAAATAAAAAGATAACAAATAAAAAGAAGATGACAAAAATAATAATAATAAAAAAGAATAAAAACGAATGGGCATGTAAAAATATCAGCATAATATCAGATTTAAAGATCCACAGAAAATTCACATCATATGGATTTTCAAAACAGAAAAGACAAGTACCTACCAAAAGAAGTACTTTTCCACATTGTCTTTCCATTTATCTTTGCTTTAAAGTTTTGGAATTGAGTCTTTGTGTATGGGGTTCTCAAAAGGCTCATTGACATCTACAGAGATTTTCTATCTATAGAGAGAATGTCCTTTTCAACAGACAGGAAAGCAAGGATAAAAACAGTACTTTAAAAGTTTTGGTATACATAAAAATCAAACGTTTTTCTTAGGAGAAGATTCTTTATTTAACTAATAAAAAACTTTATGTGTATTTGGTGGAAAGCTTCCTATTCTAGGAGAGTAAGAAGGAGTACCATTTGAGTTCAGACCCCTCTCCTTTTTATAACAAAGTATGTAACATTTTATAAAAAGATTCTTCTAATAAATGTGTTTTCAAATATTAAAAAATAATAAATTATTTGACTCAGCAAATATACACTTATTATAGATATGGGTTTATTTTTATGAATGTTCAGAAGATTGTTAGTGTTTGTAGTAGTACATAAGAAAGAAGCATAAATCCTCGTCTTTCCCATCAGTGCACTTTTATCCCTGTCATCTGCAGTGTATGTAATATATCAAAGACATAATGATTTTGGGTTAGGGGCTGGTATATATCCTTTGGATGTTCATTCCTACAGAATATACCACAATAGATGTTGCTTACAGTCATAGCAAAAATGTTTTAAAGGTTAAAAGACATTCCTGATCCTTGAGGATGATGAAACTCAAATAGATTACATGGAAAATCCATGGTTCATATGGATATGGAAAAAAAATGGTTGAACCATGGTAACATTGTACAAACTACTCCCACAATGTCATAAAGTCTCGACAACAATATGTCAGGTTGATGGGTGTCAAGGCAGCAGAAATATGAAGCGATAACAGTGTTAAAACCCAAGATATTTTCTGCTTGCAGAAGGGCTTTTTTTTTTTCCTGTTAAGACTGATGCTGCTGTGTCATTGTTCAGAATTCAAAATGTTAGCAAAGATGATAGTATGATGTTGCTAAGTCAACTCTACTTGAACTGATTTTGCCTGCAAATGGAAAACTACAGGCAAGTCACATCTCCTGAATGACAGCTTTCTGAGATTTGGGCCTCTCTGTGGGAACACAAATGAGAGCACTTCTTTATGTACTGGTTATTCTTTTCTCCATTATCATTGTTTAATGTTATTAATTACTGCTCTGTCAAGACCAGGATTCATAAGAATACACAACATAATCCAGCACAAATATTTCTCTGAGCTTCTTGGTCTTCACTACATACAAGGTGTCCAAACACTGGTAAAGGAAAGAAAGCAGTTTGTATAGGTTGCATTGGTTTAAGACTATGGATTTTTAGGTCACTATTCATTTAGGTTGTGTCTTCCAGTAAAGAAACATGAGATCACTTGGTAGTCTACAGTGTTTATTTAGAGACTGCTCAGCCTATTGGATGCAGAGAATAGCAGAATCCCAAGTATACACAGCTTTTCAGCTGTGATGGTAGAGAACAGACTATTTATTTCTGCTGTGGTGATGATGCAGGTACTTCCAATGCTGTTATCTCCTTTAAGTATGCATATGCCTCAAAAACCTATTGCTGACCTACCAGGGTACAAAAGGAGGCAGGTCTCTAATGCAGAATTTCACTGCAGGAATAACAACATCCCAAACCCACAGAAGATTCCAGTGGTTTTGCTTTCTGCAGGAAACTAAGAAATCCTTAAGCTTTCAAACCCTTTTATTTTTTTGGTAAATAACAATCTTTGCCTGGATGAAGTGATAATCTGATTAAGCCTTATCTCTAGTGTCCTGTGTTGTAAGTCAAGACCATTTCTACATTCTTGTATGAATGATACCAGAAATGAATTGCTACCCAGAGAGATTGTGTTTGGAGGATGTGTTATCTGCAGGCAGACTGCAGCCTCTGATAATGAGTCTAGAGGGGTCGTTGCCATATTGGTCAACTAACTGATGAGTTCCTGCAGAAACCTGATCAGACCAGTTCTGTATATTGTTCATATGCAGGTTTAATACTGTCTTAGATTCCACCTGAATGAAACAGCTCAAAACACTGAAATTATTGGGAATCTTAATTGCTCCATTGGAAGAGAACTCATGCATTGCAGTGTTAACTAGCTTACATCTTTCCTGTATTTCTATGTAGTATTAATGTTTGCATGGAACTGTGTTGTAGTCCACACTAAAAAGCTGAAATTTAGTATGTCATGCTGTACTACTAAATACAGATGCATAAGTGAAAAAGAATAGAGATTCCATATGACAACTCCGTGGAGGACTTGTGTGGTTCAGAAAGCCTTTTCAGATCTTGTCTCTGCCTTAACCATCTTGGGTGTATCCTACCTTTGCATTTGAGTGAGACAGAGCTAAGCTACATTGCAATTTCCCTCGCAGCCATGTTTTAGTGAGGGGAGAAGCTGGCTGGACAGACTTGAAGGAAGTTCCACTATGCCCACATTATTTCCTCATCTTGCTAACTGAGAGGCCACATGTGCAGAGCTAACCATTGTTTTACAGTCATAATACAGGTTGTGCATGCCAGCTTCAACAATAGATAAATCATATCACTATATTTATTGTCAAAAACAGTGAAGCAAGTGTAAATCATTGAGTCATATCTATCCTGAAAACAACATAAGAGTAACTTGGATCAAAACAGGAATCATAGCTGTAGAATTAGTTTATGATTTCCTTTTTCAAAATTAGCTTTTAATGTATATTTACCCTCATAGAGCTAGACTAAAATGTTGACATATTTTCAGTGTCAGAAAAGATGGCAATCTTACTATTTATATCTAATTTTCAAGCTATTATTTTCTTGAAGTATGTGGAAATTGTGTTTTGCTTCCTATACACACAACTATGATTTAAATCAGGTAAATTATTAGACTTATGACTAGATCAGCAATTTTTATTTCACATACTTCTCACTATTGAAAGTTTTTTCATTTGTCTTGTGCTGAAAATATTTATGCTGACCACCGAGCTACCTCTGGTCAGTCACAACTAGTTTAAGGAATATTTTATCTTTTCTATTATGCACGATCCTACTTGGCTCGACTTACTTAAACCAATATGTCACCTTCTTTTCATTTTTCATGCATGGCCACAGCTTACAATGAACTTGAAATAGTTCTTTATGCCTTTGTGAAATATATCTATAATTTTCCTTTTACTTTTGTAAAATGGAGTCAAGCTGGAAGAATAAAATGTGTGATAAATTGGTATATTTTTCATTACTAAAGAATGTGAACTATTTTCTCTACTGTATATTTAGCTGCTTTTGGCTTTGAACTTTTGCCCTTCAATCAAAGTACAAATTTGAACAAAACTGTTTTTTTAACTTTTATGGGAGGCTCAGCTAGATTTCTTTTTTCATTGTAACTAACTTGCAAGAGAAAAGCTACCAGCAGAGAAGACCTCATTATCAGACACGGATCAAAATATATATCAAAAATAACCAAAGGTACACATATATGTATATATGTAGCCAGGAAGTGATTATGCCATTGTGTCACAAAAGCAGTGATTGCAAGTAATGCTTAGAGACTTGCTGCCTTTGTATTGTATTCCTTCCCCTTAAACTTTTGCTCTTCCTGCTGCCACCACTGAGATAACAGTAGGAGCACCAGCAGAGACAAAACACTGGCTGCTGTTGTCATTGCTTGAGTCAGGGCATCTGGCCATCACAGAAAAAAACTCAGTAACTTTTCTAAATACAAATTTTAATAGTACCTGAAAAAAAAAATTCATTCACATATTTCTTGATTTGATGTAGTTAATGAATTTGACTAATCCTGAAATATTATTGGACTCCTACTATGCTCTACAGTTCATTTATATACTACAAATAGCTGCTATTTGTCATGTTATTATGATGCCTGGAACTACCTTTTATCTTTTCCACTTATTGTCCTTTTTTCTTACTGTGATCATATTTCCCAGGTTGAATAGGATAACATTTGGCAAATGGATGGATATTCTAATGGCTGTACACTAAAATTTTTATGTATGACACTCTAATTCTCTCTCTCCATAAATTCTCAGTACAAACTTCCAAAGCTAACCTTGCAGTATTAGACAATTTAGAGGCAAAGAGCTGGTTATTGTCATTTTCCTGATTTAAGAGAGATTATTTTTTTTCTCTCTACCACAATGACAACACTGCAAAATGACCTATTTATCTTTTATTGTCCAGCTCCTAGGAGACAGAATGTATAACCAGAGAGTGGAACTTGCATGTCCAGCTTACAGATTTTTTTCCACCTTGTTTCCTGTGGAACAAAAAAAGAATTCATGCAGCTGAGATCTGCATCTACCCCATTGTTCACCACTTCTCATACACACTGGAATTAAAGTGGGTTTCCTCCAGAGATGAATTCACAAGACTTCAATAAATGAAATAAGACACTGAAACTGAATTCTAAGGAACCAATTATTATCCATTGCTCCAAACAATGGGTGAGGGGAAAGGAGAACAAATTAAACTGTAAATTTCTCCAAGTTTTTCTGATACACTTCTTACCCTTCCTATAGCAGCTCTAACTTATGGCATAGATACAATTTAAGGAAGAAGTTACAATAAACCAACCCAATAAAAAAAATGAAAAGCCACATATAGTCATTTGTAAACTGATAAGAGAATAAGATAGTAGCTTGCTCTTTGACAGACTAAGTCTATGATATTCCCATTCTTTGGGTGAAGAAAGCAAGAAGAAAATTAATCACTTCCTACCAGCTGAAGTTTTTGGAAAACCAAGCTTTAAATGGAAATAAAAAGCAATTACCAACAAAATGCATATAGATACCTATCTCTTTCTTATTTATTTTAAGGCATTACAGATGCATTCTGAAGACGAGTCATCAGTCAACAGTGACAGTCAACAGGAAAATATATAAGATTAAATTGGGCTTTAATTTTTCTTGACTAAGTATAGACATCTATCATAACTAATGCACTTCTAATAGCACAGCATTTTTTCCATTAAGTAATCTCATCTATTTTTTTATGTGTCTTAAACCTAATTAGAAAGCAACAGTCCTAGCAGTTATAAGAGGAAAGGCAATATTTCTTTTGACCAATGTAGGTGAAATCTACTGCAATTAAAGTTATGGCAAAGTTTATGCAAGAACAGAGAGATCATATCTTTGCTAAATAGGCTGTGAAGTCCTCCTACTTTTGGTGCTTAATTATTGGTGTCATGCTTGTAATAGCAGCATCTGTGCACACTCAACACTCTAATGGGCAGCTCCTACAGGACTAATGAATTTTAATTGATGGTGTTTAGCGTGGCTTTTGGTTTGTGGCTCTTGCAGAGGAGGCTATGCCCTTCTGCTCTTCTGTCCCCAAGTGAGCTGCATCTCTGTTGGGGAGCTCATAGGTACAGATGGTCAACAAAAGGTGAAGAATGCCAGAACTCTCTGGGCATCAGTCTCTTTTCAGTAAAGATAAAGCTTGAATTGCTAATCAGCTTCCTTTTTTCCACCCAAGCTGTTTACGCTGTGGGCTTTATGTTAATCTCTTTTAGTTAGATGACACATTCCTTTTTAATTCAAAAAATGCTTCCTAGTTTGGCAAATCAGAAGGCGACCTCCTTCCCAGCCTTCGCATAGGTAGCTTTAAATGTAGCGTCCTTTGTGAGAGGCAAAACAAAAAGACCTCATGGTTGCACTTAATCTTTTTATCCATTCCCTGAGTTTTTGCTAAGGACTGAAAACAAATACATCTTCCTAAAACTGCAGTTTCCTTTCCAAATGTTAGTCTTTCTGTATGTATATTCTTTTCAGATCAAATAGTCAGTCTTCACACTAATACTTCATTTGTGGTTAAAAAAAAAAGATGCAATAGAAAGCAAAACTTATTTTGTGGAACTATAATTACTTTTGCTTGGTATAAAATATTTTTAAATGAGGTGAGGAAGTAATTTGGAAAAAAAACCCAATATGAGTGGCATGAGTTTATTATTCAAAAATTCCTTCTTCAGGAAGAACAAATCTTTAAATTTCCAATACATCGGAGGTTACAGAGAGATATGCTCTAATAAAAATCTGATTTATATAGAAATTGGAAGTTGTCCACCCCACGGTTGGCTAATTAACAAAGCTGTTATTTGTTTTTAGAAAATTGCTTACTTGTTTCCTTTAGTCTATCCACCTAAAATGAAAAATCAAAAAGTGGGAATGTGTTGCTTGTGAGTAATACCTCAGAAAGGCTACCACCTTCAGCTAAAAAAAGTCATAACGAAATGAAAAAAAAAAATCCACAAAGCCCCATTCCTTTAAGCATAATCTTATATTTTTAAAAAGACGAAGAAATAAGAAAGGTTTTTTCTGGAAAAATGTATTAATCACATTAACTAGATATCATTATGAACTATTACTTCAAATAGCCATCGTTTAGTATTTTTCAGATGAGAAGAAGACTGAACCCTGATTGTTTGAATACTGCAATAAAAAATATTTGTATTGCTTTCCAAAACTCATCTGTTTGATCCTTGCCAAAGCAGCTGTTCACACCAATTCTGATGTACACGAAGAAGCCATAATGCCAAATATGGGCATTCAGCTCTTTAAAAAGATATACTTTTTTGGCTCTACTTCCTAGAAACAAGGCCCATGTCCATCAAACCTTAAGTACGCATGCCATTGTTCACTGTGGCTTCTAGAAATAATGACATAATAAACTGCTCCAGAGGAGTTGACAAAAAGAAATTAATAAAATTAATCACTAAAAAGTGCTGCTTTTTCTTTGTATTCCAAGCTCAGCAGTTAAATATGAAAGAATTTCTGTGAAGCTGTCATTATTTGATAACAAGGACATATCAGCTAAAAGTGATAGAGTTTTAAACAACAGATGTTCAGAATCTCACATCTATTGACTTGAACTTGCAAGCAAAGCTTTCAAATCAGCGTTTAAGAAAGATAATTTTATCATTTATATTTTTGAGGAACAGATCAGGTAATAATTAATAATTAACGATTAATAATCAATAATTCAATGAGAATTTGGAGGGCAACAAGAACTGCACAAAAGCTAGGGGGAAAAAATCCATATAAGCTTATGAAAGCTTTTAGAGAGATTACTCTTCCACCATATTTATGCATAATTGGGCCATATGTGTTAATATTTTCTGGCTCTACTGGCCTGCTTTATGGGTGTAAGACAGCTATAGAAATAATTTAATTACCTGACAAAATGAGGTTTACATCTGTTTTGAAGCAACTTTTTTTTTTTCATAATGCCGTTATCTCCAGGACATGTGAATGTAGACAAAGAATATGATGCCTATTTAAATTCTAGAAATAATATTACCAGAAGGAATAGGCATATAACACAAAGTTAAAGGATTGTTTCTGAGTATTCACAAGATGAAAGTCTCCTAAAACATTATTGGAAGATATACTTTTACTCAAACATTAACATTATGTGTTTGCTTTGAACAATGAACACCAAACATACAGCTCTTGGAGTAAGCCACTCACTACTGTCTGAGATTTCTAATTCAGGAATTATCTGTGCAGAATTTCATATAAAACACTGGATCCATTAAAAATGCTTTCTGTAAGCCTGCTTTAATATCTTCTGTGCCCAAGAGGGTTAGTATATGAGGATCACAGCTGGGGTGATCAGACCTTTCTGTTACCAAACAAACTGTAGTTATTGCATTTGCAGAAATGGCACTCCATTCATCAAGTGAGTTAGAATGCCAATAAGTGGGCAGGTGAAAAAAGTACAAAGATGAGGTCAATGAATGATGTACAAAAAAAAAAAAAGAGTGCAGCAAAATAATCCCCAATGCAGCCGAATACTAAAAAGTAAGGCACATGGTAGGTTTAATAATGGCAGCATACCAAGGAAATAATCTCTAGAGCTCCAAATATCTTAAAGAATTATGTATGTCACCTTCAGATAAGGTTATACTCTGTTCCTTGATCATTGTGCAATAAATGAAAAAAAAAAAAACAAAAAAAAACCAACACCAAAAAAAAAAACAACCCAAAAACCTGCCTATTGCTGTCATTATTTTACTTTAAAGATGTTAAAAATATTTCTACAGCAGATGGAAAGCAATACATTAGATCACACTCATATCATTCTATATTGTTACATACATATATGCATACACATACAGAGACAGAAAGAACTACATAAACCACAAGTTATCTGAATAATTTTATAGATACCATGGAATTCTGAGAAGCCTATCAAACATGCCCATAGATTCTGTGCTCATCATCAACAAAATACAGGCACAGAATGCAAATCTGCAGGGGGAATAGTTTTCAAATATGAGAAGTTATTCTGGAAAAAAAAAATCTAAGGCTTCACATTATAGTTACTTGAATAGAACAGCTCCCTGGCAATGCAGGAATGAAGGAACAGCTAATCTCCCAACCCAGCCCTTTTCCTAATCCTATAACTCTACTCTCTTTTGCACTCATATGGTTGCCCATCAGATCTTCAAGTGAGACAGAATAAAGAACCAAACCAACAGAAACTTTTCATTCCCTCTTCACCCCTTTTATTTTGTTGGAATAGGTGACATATTTTAAATGCATTTTAAATTTATGAGTCTATCCATGTAGTACCCATGGTTTCACCTGGGGAGGACAGACTCAGAGTTCTCTATCAGAACTTCTTCTGTGAGTTGATGGGACCAATTGAAGGCTGGTTTAGTTTTATTGACAGCCTGAGGAACCAATTGGAGAAAGTTAGTTCGCTCTGTGAACACACATTTTAAAGGAGGTAACCCGGAAAAAAGTTCTCTTTCTCTTCCAGCAGCAGTGCAGCTAACAAGGCCCAGCCTGGCTCCACGACAGGCCTGGGGCCTGGTGGGGGCAGGGCTGGGCCCCTGTGTGGGGAGCTGGCATGGCCCGGCAGGGAGGGGAGTAATAGTTTTTTTTGTATGTTTGTTTTGTTGTTATGAAGGAATGAGAAGAGGGAGGAGGGAGGGGTCTGAAAATCTTATTCTGAATTTCTTTCTTTCTTTGTGTAGTTAATAAATTTCTTTTTTATACCTGTTTAAGTTTTAGGCCTGCCTTGCTCTTTTGCTCCTGGTTCTGTCTCACAACAGAAAAATGAATATATTTAAATTGGCAAATCAAAACCTTAACATTATTTGGTGCACCAGCCGGGAATCGAACCCGGGTCGCAAGAATGGGAATCTTGCATGATACCACTACACCACTGGTGCAGTGTCACATGATCTGGTTATTGACCAAGGAATGATGAGGGGGGCTCAGAGTCTCTTGGCACGGGTCCTGGGAAGTGTGGCACAAAGATATCTATGTGCATATGATCTCTGTATGTAGCAAATCCAGTGGAAGTCCATAGAACAAGGGATTCAACACTTGAGAGAAATAGCAGTGGCAGAGAATATTTTTTCAGATGACCTAACGACTAAGAACCCAGACTTGGTACCATGTACATCTGTGATGTGGTGAAAACTTGTACGGCTTGGGCCACATGAATACGCTTCTGCTCTAGCAATAATGAAGCGGGATGACAGGGAGGAGACCGTGCTTGACATGGCGAGGAAGCTCCGAGTATATGCAGATGCTGTACATGGCCCAACACATGCCAGAATTGCAGCTGTGGAAACACGTCTGCAGAAATTAGAAGATAAGTTAGAGGAGAACCACAAGAAACTCAGGGAGGAGATTAAAGAGCACCTTCTCCAAATCTTGGCTGTACAGGTCAAAAGTTCTGGCCCCAAACGTAAACGTTCCCCAGATGGGGAGAGAAGACCCTTCTCACGAGCTCAGCTGTGGTTTTTCCTGTGTGATTCTGGAGAAAACATTAAGAAATGGGATGAAAAATCTACTGTTGCTCTGGTAAAACAGGTATTTGAATTGCAGAACAGTGAGATGCAGAGAGGGAGTTCCACCAAAAGGTGGATATGCTCGGACATCCAACACAAGGCAAGCAAGAGGAGTGTGGCTACTGTCCCTGTCAGTGGGAGCTATCTGTTAAGTTGTGACAGCTTAAAAGACAGCACTTAACTCTGAGATCTTCTGAACAGGAAGAATTTTACTTGAATTCACTACAATGCCTACTATCCGGTCCTTGTCAAGTGGATTGCCTAAAGTACCTGTCAGTAGGCAGAAATATCCTTGATAGAATGATGAGCAATTAAAGAAAATAAAGGGGAGAAAGACCATGTCGTAACACACATCACTGGTATGAACTTCAATGAATAGACCTCCTGTATAAAAATTGTGTACCATCATTTTTCAAAGAAGTTATAGTATCGAAGGATTCAGTTGTTATTATCATTGGTGAAAAGGAATTAATATTCAACCCTATTTCCCTACATGTGCATTTTTTCCTGTGCTTCAGTATGAAGCTGTCTGGATTTTGTCAGGTAGCTTTTTTTCAACCACCTCTAGAAGTTCTGCTATTAAGGCAGCCCTTTTTTAACCTAGGAGATAAGCAAGAGTTATTCCACCTACCAAAGAAACAAATCAGTATCAAATCAGAGTGCCCTGGCAGCCTTTCTAACAGTGACTCGTGCCTGCTATTTATGCCTCCTGCAAGGGGGGGTTGCATGCTGTAAGTAGTTTCTTGGCAGATCACCATTCAAGGCACAGTGCCAAGAATTTACCCTGGCCTTGTTGGAAGCCTGGACCTACGGGTTCACCTGCCATCATGAGGTCAGAAATTTGAAAGGCACTGGTATTATTTAAGGCAACACAGTAATTTACTTTAAACATGAAAAACAAACAAGCATAATGAATTCCACTGCAATGGTAGTTTCATGCACACTTATGTTGAGCAAATATATTGACCACCCTTTGCAAAGATGTACTTTAATATATTGTAAAATCTTGCTAATATAGTATAATAAATAAAATGGGAGAGGGTTAAATGCATGGTATTAGATCAGCATATTCTGCAGCAGAGATACTAAATAGCTCAGAGCACTTTCTTCCTAAAAGAACATTAACTAGCTTCCGTATGTTAGTTCAGTGATCAATAGACAGTTCTATTCCCAGACTCTTATTCTAGCTTTCAGTAACATATTATCTAATCCATGTCCTATCCATTATCACTAAAAACAAGGGTTGAGTAAATTGGTGTATCTCCATTACCTCCAAGGGAAACATGTTAGGATGTTCTGGGGCAGACCTCTATCAGGACATCCCGAATTTACTTGGAAAGAAAAAAGAAATTTTAATGTCAGTCAGGAAAATTTGTGCAAAATAACTTCTCTGCAAGCTGGTAGAAATATTTTTTTCTTCAAGTGGGATGGAATCAAAGTCAGATGCATGTAGTTTTTGGTGTGCCGAATTTCGCATTTCACATTTTCCGTTTTCTTGCCTTTCTTATATTGTTTCTGTACATCCCACTCCTGTGATCTATCTCTCCTCATGTCAGCTGTTCATTGGCAAGAAAAAATTCCTTTCAAAGTCCTTTGACTCCCCAAAGCTCTAACAAGACACTCATGGTGATGATTCTATGCAAAATACCATGTATGAAAAGGCACTGATAAAAAAGTAGCATGTTTTTGAGATTCCATCTTTTGCTTGTGACATGCAATTTCCACCCTGTGACCTGTGAGGTCTGCTTTTTTACACACTTTCACAGAATGCTATTGATTGACGAGGGTGAGGAGGAAAAGAACCTTGACTTGAAATTACAAAGCTTCTTGTAGAGTAAACATAGACTAATATGTGTTCTATAAAAACTTTCAGGAAGGAGCTGTGTGATAGGCACAGACAATCAGTATAAGAAAACAGAGTAAAGTATGTATCCTGAGCATCCAGCAGGTGACAGAGTACCAGTACCTGTTGCTTCAACTTCTGCTTTACTTAATCCATGAGTCACACAGAGCAGACATAGATCGGATACTCTAGTACCTTTTACTCCCAGAAGCACCAGGATCACCTAATCAGCATAATGTTTTTTATCACTGGTAAACTATTAAGTAATTGTTTCTGCACCATCCAGATGGTAATAGGGAAAGAGCAGAGAAACCATCTCCATGCTGCTCACTGAAGGACACAGAACTGAGTTATCCCACACCTGGAGCAGAGCACAGGGACATGATATACTGTGTTCTGGCATCTCACAGTAAATAAAAATATTTACTCAAGTTTTTCAGTGAGTCTTGATGCAGCATTCATATGCAGCCAAAGGTTTGCACGGAGATGCTATGGCCTTGATACATTGACTTTGATGGAGTAAATCCAAAGCATATCAGTGTAACCAAGGGAAGCATCACATTTCCATTGTGCTGAGGCTGAAAATTGATGCCAATTCTAGCATACCATTTTATTTTTTAAAGCATTTTTTTTGAGAAGCTGAATCACTGTATTAATTCTGGAAACCTTCTGCAACAGGATGTTATTTATATGTCTAACAATCAGAACAACCAGTACAAACACCAAGCATAATAAACACAAATTTTACAAGCAGTTAAATCAACTGTTTCATGGTCAGAGCACCAAAGAGCAATACTTAAATGACCAATACTTACAAAGACAATGAGCAATACTTAAATGTAGATCTTTTTGGAGAAAAACAGCAGCTCCTTCACCAACTTCCTCCCCTAGATCCACACATGAAAGAAGATGGGGAATGCCTTTTGACAATTAAACCTTTAACAAGAGGAAGATACAGACAAAAGATGATGAGATATGACTATTAGAAAGCCTGCAAAAATCTCACACTTGCAAAATTACAAGGTGGCATTGCTGTGAAAGAGATTAAATCCCTAAAGAGAAAAGGGAGAGAACAAGAATAAGCTGTATTTATTTCTGCCGCTGTTGGTGCTGGTGTTTATAATGCAGAAGCCTAGTCATTTCAAATGTTCATCCACATCTTACCAAATCGCACCTACTTACATAAATAAATAAATAGACAAATAGTAGAGAAAAAGACTATAAATAAATAAATAAGTACCAAATAGGGATGCATTTTATCCATTTTTGCCAAGGCAACTTTATTTAGAAAGCTGTTTACCTTTCTGAAAAGCCTCATTAGGCATAAAAACAAAGGATGAAGTTGATTAATGTGCTCTAAGTGTGATGTTCAAATTGTAATTTTCATATACGTAAATGGATGCTTCTGCTGTATTTTGTTTGATAATTTACAGAGTTAGAACCGTCCAAACCACTAATCAGTTTCTTTTTATGAAGACAGCTGCAGAAGATCCTCTTAGAATGCTAATTTTCATTAGTGCCTTCGTTCACCAAGAACTAGGGCCTTCCTCACAGATAACCTCATCACTGTACACTGGGCTTGGGGAAATCTGGTTCACTTGAAATTAATTGTTTTTTTGGATTTTTTATTTATTTTGTTTTTCAGTCGGGTAATCTAAAAAGAAGAAAACAGAGCAGTACAAAATCCTGAGTAGATGGACTTAAAAGATAAGAGTGGCTAAAAATCAAGACCAAGGTAGTTTATATCTTCCTTTTTTTTTTTTTGGTGGGTTTTTTGTTTGTTTGTGGTTTTGGTTGTTGTTGTTGTTGTTTTGTTTGTTGGTTTTTGTTTTTGCTCTTTTTTTTAGTAATACCATCTGCTGACTTGACAGGAAAAAAAAACAAGTTGCACAAAGGTAGCATTTCTGTAAGTACTGTATGCCTATTTGTAGTATGGTGACATTAATACAGATTGGTTTTGACACTCTGAGTTTCTAGCAATTCTTTTCTAAAACTCCTTTAATGTGAAAAGTATTCCTATAAATAATATGCACTGAGGCAGAAAGCAGAAAAGAAAAAGTGATTAATACAATGTGTTACCATGTAGTAAAAATCATGTTTAAATCAGAAGTAGTTATAGCATGTTATGTTGTGTTTTACAGAATTGCCTCAGTTTCTCTCAGCAGTGCTTAATCTGGCTCAGTGGCAGCACAAGTTTCTGTTAATTTGGAATTTTTATGCTCCAGCAACAGTATTAATTTTTTTACCACTGTAAATAGTAAGTAACCAATCAAATGGTCTAAATATATTAATGTTCTGCCTTTGTGCATAGGTATGAGAAGATTAGACTAATTCTGCTGTACAAAGAAAACAGCCTCTTAGAAGCACTGAAAGTACATTGCAAGGAAGAATGATTTTTCTTGAAATATTTCATACAGAACCAGAACAAAATTAGAGTACTCCCCTAAGTTTGATACTGAAAAGAGCAGCAATGAAACATTCTATCAGCTTTTATTAAAAATCCAAGTATAAGGGTGTTGAATAAACTCTGACAGTTTCAGAAATCAGTCTGAGAACAGGTGACACAGATTCAGGAGTTCCTGAAGTATCTCCACAATGATTAGAGATCTGAATCTACATTTCAGAATGTACTCTGTTGTCTTTCCCAGAAATACATGCTTATACCCATAAACTCCAATTTGAGTCCTTTCCATTAAATCTTTCCCTCACTTTCACTTAATCTGCACTGTGCCTTCACTTCTCACCTGTCCCTTGATTATCCCAGCTGCATATAGATGCCTGTCCCCCCAGTCTAAGTCACTGAAATTATATGTAGGGTCAAGCAAGTAGATTTGGGATCCCTCTTGTGGAGAAAGGGCCACACTGATGAGACTACATAAGCAGGATGGGTTTTTCCAAAAGGCAGAATAGTGTCCCGTGGTTAGGCACTGTGAATATCATTTTACTGTAAGAAAAAGACTTTGCCTTTGTGAACTCCATCCTTCTGCCTAAATTCCATAATTCATTGGCTTAATGTGAAATGTGTTCCAATGATGTCACAGAAGAATGAGAGATTGTGGAAGCTACGCCTTAATGAGAGCTGGAGTGGGGGAAATGTTTACAGAGTGTCACTGAACTGAGAAGTATTCACTAAAATACCTTGACAGAAGGCAAGAAAAAGATTTCATAAAAATTAGTGGTATGTGCGGTGCAGCAAAAGTAAATGACAAAATGAGAAAGTACTGCTACTATGCAAAAGAAGCACTCTGCTTATACAAAACAGCTTATTTTAGACAAATGAACTTCCAAAGCATCTATGCTTTTAGGTGCACAAGAATATCAGTCTCCAGTCGAGATATGTGGAAAGAAGACTGTCTTATATAGTGTATGTTATCTGTGATAAATACAGCGGTCCAGGAAGAGTGAAAGAAGAGGAAATAGAAAATGCTCCTGAGTCATAAATGATTATCACAGTTAGGGTGCTGAGGACTGATAGCCATAGAGGTACTGGAGTTAGAGAAGCAGAGTGTAAGAAGAGAAATGAAGGAACACTGCTAGTGGTAAAGAAACTCAGCAATGGAGGCGCTACAAAAACCTCAGTTGCTGATTTTTACCTATTTTATTTGCATTTCAGTTATGACTGCTGATTGTCACTATATAATCCTGTTGCTGCTGTTCCTGCCTGCAGGGTCATGCCAGGCTATAAAAAGATATATGAGCAGAAAGGAACAAATAAAAATACTAATAAATAAATAAATAAATGCAAAACAAGTTGGCAATAAGTGATACTGAGATTCATGGCAAAACTATCCTTGTTTGGCTTTAGTGGGGACTCTGACAACCATTTGGCATCCACAAAAATAATTTCTCATGTTGACAAGCCAAATACAGCACCTGATACGTGAACTGTATCAATGTTTATAACATCTGTAAAGTAGGGATTGTCCATCCATTTCTTACATTTCACCAGCTTACCTCATAAAATCCATAGAAGTATAAACATGAGCTATGAAGAGTCTTAACAGGAGAAACATTTTAGCTGAATATTCTGAAAATCTAGGAGTTTCACTTGGAAGGATATAACAATTACATTACTAATTCATATCTGTTCTCAAGAAAAAAATGTTTTCATAGGAATAAATAACCACCAAATTGTCACAAGTACAGAAAAGAAAATGCAGTCTGCCAAAATGAAGATATCTGCTTGCATGAAGCAAAAAAACTTCTGTGTGCTGCACATTGTATCTTTTTGTGGGGAAATACTTTTCCTCTGAACTCCCCCAAAAGCTTTGTCTGAAACATGGTTCACTAAAACCAAAAAAGTTATGAGAAAATTATATTTTCATCTAATATTATCACTAAGAGGAATCTCATCTTTTCACTGAAAAGGCACATAGATGCTCTGGAAGAGATGAAAGAAAGTATTAGTTTATAGCAACTCTTCCTTGGAGTGATAACTGAATCCAACAAAAAGATTTCAGTGTTAATTGTCCCTGCTGATGTCTAAGGTTTTAATTATATCATTTTCAAACTTACCTAGTTTCCATATGGCTTCTTTTTTGCCCTTGAGTGTTACTCATATAAAAGACAATCTAAGAAAAAATTTATTTCCATTAAGATTTTTGTGGTCACACAGCAGATTTAAGGGACTATAGTAATATTCTGATGCCCAAAAATATAGAAGACCAGATGATAATGGACAGTTTCAAGAATTAGTAACTCCTCTGGACTCATTCTACTTTGTCAACATCTGCCTTGCACTGGGCAGCCCTGCACTGAGTGCAGTGACCCACTTGTGCTCTCACAAGTCCCACTTTCCTCAGCCTCCCACTGTGTTCTTCCTACTGCAGCCCACCCTGCCATCAGCCCCAGCGCACACTGCTGACCCATGTTCCAGTTATTGCTCTCCAGGACCCCTGTCCTTTACTGCAAAGCCCCCAACTCTACCATTTCTGTGAGGAGACAGCTGGCTCCTGGGCTGTACTGGGGCATGGAGTTATTCCATCCCAGGTGCAGGACATTGCATTTTCCCCAAATGAGCTTCATGGGGTTTCTATCCATCTACTTCTCTCCAGTCTCTCAAGGTTTCTCTGAATCTCAGTCTTGCTTTCCAATATATTCTCAGCTGTTTTCCATCACAATTTTTGAGAGTGCACGCCAGTCCACTGCCTATTTCCTTAAGAAAGGCATTATGCACTTTCGCCTCCAGGATTGGGCTCTTTGTTATGTCTTTCATAACTAGACATTGCTGAACTCTGAACACTGACCCACAAACCTTTGAGCCAGATGAAGCCTCCACAATTTGTAAAAGATAAGTTTATGATCCTGATTTTTATTAAATAATTTTTCTAAACAAGTTGAATGGGGACACAGTAGGCTAATAGTAAAGATTAGGAAAAACAGACAAGTTGCAGGTCAGTAAGAGTATTCCCAAGAAAGAAAAAGGATTCTATTATTAACTTTAAAACTGGATAAAACTTGAAATCTTATGCAGTTTCAGAGGGCTAAGACAATACTTTTTACCCAAAAAAACCCATTTTGGTTCTTTGGGGGTTTCTTGTTGGTTTTGTTTTGGAGTTTTGTTTGTTTTCATGGTTGTTTTGCTTGTTTGGTTTTTTTTTTTTTTTGGAGTGCCTTGTTTGTTTGTTTGTTTCTTTTTAGTTTTATAGGTGTTTTGTTATTTTAAAAGACAGCTAAGTCCATGAATGCATTTCTGCTGAGTTTAGTAGTCTTACATCAAAACAACAGAACAAATTTCCCCACCTCTTAAAATGGCTTTTTTAAGAGATCAATAATCTCATTCCTTTCTCCCAAGACCTATGTCAACTTCCTACCTTTTATGATGTCTATATTCAGCTTAATTTCAAACTCAGATCTCTTCAGCTCAGATCCCCTCCCTTTCTCTTCATTCTCTTCCTCTCCTATGAATATAAACTCAAATATTTCCTGATTCCATGCAACAAAGAAGCAGTAGACAAAAGACTCCTCCAGTAGACAGAGAACTGTCTATATACATCATCATAAAATGTCTAGTAACCCTCATTATGACAATAAAAGTGGTTGCAAAAGAAGAGGAGGACTATTCTTCATCTATAATACAAGAAAATCAGCATATTTTTTAGTATAAAATTTTAAAGGGAGAAATTAAGGAAATTTTCCTTATCAAGTTCAGGAAGAGACTAACTAGATTGTCAACTTAGTCCAAAATTTTTTAAACAAGTAAGTGATGAAGAGAGCTACCTGTAAATATCTCCACTATGTATGTTTCATAACTATCTATACTATGATTCATTTTCAAGACACTTATTTTCTGGTTTGTGAAACCTCAAGATACCATATAGCAAGTGTTTGTCATGGCTCTGTTTCTGGGGCTTTTACAGCCAGAAACAAACAGAGCCTCAGGACAGATGTTGCAGGAAAGCTTTTAACACAGCAGGTCTAGCAGGGAATTCTGGACTATAGCAATTATTTTATGTTTCTCATTGGTTAATGGAGTCTGCTTTTGGGGAGGGTCTGAATTTAGGAGGTCACTGAGGGCTGTGGAGCAGTTCTTTTTCTGTCAAACACTCCTGTTGAAATATGCAAGAGACTGAGGTCCTTTCCAACCTGAATTATCCTATAAGCCAATTGCAACTTACCATCTAAGAAATACTGAGGCTTTCTTTTACTAATACTAGTTGGGTCTGACAATTATAGTACATCGTTGTGTGTCAGAGGGGGAAAACAGAGACCTGAATCACATATGGAATCACAGAACAGATAAGGCTGGAAGGGACTACTGGAAGTCATCTAGTCTCACCTCCCCCTTTAATCAGGGTCATCCTAGAGCCTCTCATTCAGGGTTGTATCCCAAAGGCTTTGGAATATCTCCAGATGAGCAGACTCCACAATCTCACTGGGCAGCTTGAACCCATGCTTAGTGACATGCTCACAGTAAAGATGTTTCTCCTCAGTTCAAGCAGAGCTTCCTGTGTTCCAGTTTGTGCCTGTTGTCTCTTTTCCAGTTTCTCTGCACCACCAGGAAGAGCCTGGCTCTGGTCTCTTAACATCCTCCTTTCAGACACTGATATTGATGACTTTCATAGTTTAGCCTCTTCTTCAGGCTAAACAGGTCCAGGTCTGTCAGCCATTCCTCATAAGAGAGATGCTCCAGTCCCCTAACCATCTTGTGCAGGACCTGCTCCAGGAGCTCCATGTCTCTCTTGTACAACTGGACACAGCACTCCAGGTGTGGCCTTGTGGGGGCTGAGTAAAGGGGCAGGATCACTTCCCTCATCTTGCTGGCAATGCTCTTCCTAATGCAGCCCAGGGTACCACAGGCCTTCTTGGACATAAGGTCACACTGCTGGCTCATGGACAGCTTGTTGTCCTCCAGGACCCCCAGGTCCTTCTTCAAAGAGCTGCTTTCCAGCAGGTCAGCTCCCAGCCTGTTCTGATGCATGTGATTGCTCTTCTTGAGATGCAAGACCCTGCACTTGCCTCTGTTGAACTTCAGACAGATCTCTGCTCATCTCTCCAACCTGTCAAGATTCTTCTGAAGGTCCACACAGCACTCTGGGGTATCAGCCACTCCTCCCAGCCTTGTGCTGTCAGCTAACTTGATAAGGAGGCATCCACCCTTTCATCCAAGTAATTGAAGGATAAGTTAAACAATATTGGGCATAGTATTCAACTGTTCTTGACAATAGTAAGACCCAAATAAGTCCCAACACCTAAGACTTGAGATATTTCAGCTCTACATTGCTATTAATCCTTTAATCTTTAATCAGAATAGCCTTTTGTCAATTATTTTGTACATGCTATTTAAAGTGATGTTGAAATACTCTATTCTAAAGAATTGAAAAGATGTTCTATTCACTCTGTTGTATTTTCAGATCCTGCAGTTGTACCTCCATTTACCTGTGTGAAAATTAGACAGAGGGGAGTATTGTAAGAGCTTTTGCCTGTTCATATGTAAATATTTATCAATGAATTTGTGTGAACAGGTAAGGAAGCCTGTATAAGAAAAAGAACAACAAAAGCAACACCCAACCCTCTGAACTAAGTTACCAGGAATTTAGAGAACAATATTAATAGAATACAGTTAGAGGGCAGAAATTGAAAAATAGACCAGATGGGAAATTTAGAAAGGCAGGATGTAATTATCCAAACTGGACTTTCATCAGGACACCAGGACTGGCATAATTGTTCTGGAAAAAGCAGTAGAATCTCTAATGACCAAAAGTGGCATAAACAATGATTTGTCTCAGCATCTGCCATGCAAGTGTCCTCCCATGTGTTCATGGGACATCAGCCTGATGGCAATTCAGAGAAATCTGCCCATGAACCTCTATTGAAATACCAGTTAAACTGGATGAAATACCACCAAAAGAAACATAGGTTGTGAAGGAAATCTGTCACAACTCCTTCAATTTTTATTTTTTTAGGCTCTCAGTTTAAGGAATACAAGGAATGCCATCAGGGAGCATGGTCATGGAGAGTTCAAGTCTCCCACAAGTTCTGCAGAAAGATATTTGCACAGAAGTTCACATTATACTTGCAAGTCATTCTTTGTAAGATTTTCAGCCATCCAAATAAGGAATAGAAACTACTTCATGCAATTTATGCAATCATAAATTACTGTTAGTGAAATCTTACTCAAGGCAAATATACTGAAGTCTGTTGACATAAGTTGATCAAACAATTCTCAACAACCAGATTTCTAAAAATCAAAGTCTACTTGTGGGTAATTTACAAGTAGGAAAAGGTCACGCTTTGTTTATAAATGATTCATTATACATAGCTGCTCAGCGCAGCTCATTCAGTCCATTAATAAGCAGCACAGATGACAGTCTAATATTTTTAAATTTCTTTTATATATACCCTTTCAGACATCTAGCTTTTATTTCTAAGTTTCAGGAGTCTTCCTAGCTATGTTACTGATAAAGTGTCCAAAGCTAAAAAAAACCTAATTTTACAGAGCCTAAGCTCTCCATCAACTCCAGTGATCCACACATTCTCACTTAGAAAAAAAAATAAAAGGCTGGTGAATTAGTCAGAAGCAACTTCCAAATCCCTGGATTCAAGCACGCTTCCTCCAGTTCCTTCACATTTAATCCCCAGGATCTGGTCTTGAGCATACCTAATTAGAGATCACACACTATCACAGTGTCAGAGTGCCTTGGACATGTGCTTGTTCCTCTCATTTAAAGTTTGATTCTGCAGCACTGGAGTCTACAGAAACACTTCCCTTAACATCCACAAAGGCTGCACAAGCCCATTGTGCTTCATAAGTAGAAAATAAGTTTAAACTTATATCTCAACATACAGTAGAGCTTTTTTTTTCTGTAAGAAGCACCATTTACTGAGAGCAGCTGTGTACTGCACTAGATCAAGTTTGAGTGGTTTTAAGAAGCCACCTCATGTAGAGCCCATTACAGTAATCCAATTTTGATGGATGAAATTCAAGTGTACATGCTCTCCTGGTGATTTCCTGCCCTGAAAATATTTAAATACAATGAAAGAATTAGAGTATTAAACAAATTTCCCTTTTTGATATTCAATAGGCAATGAAATAGGAAACTCCTAAGTGCATGGCAGAGCCCTTATACTTTGAGTTCTTCAGTGTATATGCATAAGCAGCTCACCACCAGCAAGACTTAACAAAGTTATCCTTAATAGACACTCTGAGTGCTTTGCCTTCCTGTAATACTGACCTTTTTCTACCTTATAATCAGCATTTATGGATAGCATGTCCCTCTGTGACCAGTACTGTACCACTTCTGTGCTCTGCATGTACCACTTGCACAAAATGCCAAAAGAGTTTGCTCTTTTTGAAATACCATCTGAAGAAATTGGGCAATTATATTAAATATTCTCCATACAAACAAAAAAAAGTCTTATTACCAGCTTTGCACTCAGAAAGGAACATTTCATATTAATAACACCAAAATCTTTTTCTGTAGGTTTTCCATCACAGAAAAATAGTATACGGACAGTATACTGACAAGCAACCAAGAGAAGATTATGAAACGCCAAGACTAGAATAACTCCCTGCTTTTCTCAGGTACAGAAAGAGAGAAAGAAAGAGAGAAAGAGAGAAAGAGAGAAAGAGAGAAAGAGAGAAAGAGAGAAAGAGAGAAAGAAAGAGAGAAAGAGAAAGAGAGAAAGAAAGAGAGAAAGAGAGAGAGAAGAAAGAAAGAAAGAAAGAAAGAAAGAAAGAAAGAAAGAAAGAAAGAAAGAAAGAAAGAAAGAAAGAAAGAAAGAAAGAAAGAAAGAAAGAAATATACATAATTACATAGCAAATATAAAAATTAGAGGACTGAATCCAGTGAGAAGTGACAGCAAAATATTATCAGGTGAAGCTGCATCACTAACCCTTTAATGAATAATATTTTGTTCCCTGCTGAGTAACTTTAGTGTAGAAAGTGAATGTTGTTCTGATGGAAACAACACTAACCACAACAATAAAGGAAGTATAATGTACATCTTATTTGTTATATAATGAATGTCATATTTTATGGTGGATTTCAAGAAGATCCACAAAAAGAACCACAGAAAAAGGAGAAAGAATGGTTGCAACAGGCCTCATTTAGTAGCCCATAACTATATTATCAAAGTCACAGAGTAGAATAATTAAATTTAATAGACACCACCCATGATTTGAAACTGTCCTAATTTTAGGAATGCAAGGGCTTCACAGTTCAGCTTGAATTATTCAAATTATTCAGTGTCTCATGGTAATCAGATAAAAGATTTTGCATCGTGTTAGAAGAAACAGGTTTTGGAAAACACACACAGTATAAAAAATATGTCATAGAAAGAGGACAGATTAGAGAAGTTTTGATTCTCAACACAGCTGAATTGGGTAGAAAACTTCATGAGAAGAACAATATAATAGATTCAACTTTGAAAATTAATATATTAGTTAAACTAGTGGGCTTTGATCAAGCGTTTACAGGCCACTGACTTCTGTCTAAGAATAAATATTGTCATTGTGTTTCTGGAATAGCTTTAGACAGCATGTAGAGGTCAACATGCAATTTAGATCTGATATAGGGTTGACTAGTAGGAAAAGCTTAGGAGAAGGAGCATTGGACTGCCCAGCACAACTTTTGACAGTAAATTATTTCTAGCCCTTAAAGACATGACAGTTATAATTTGACGGTTCCATTTTTATCTTAGCACTGGAGAGTCCCTCAGTCTATTTTGCTTGCTTTCACAGTAACTTGATCCATACTTGTATCTGAACTTTCGTGTATTTTTCATGGCATTCATTGAGAAGCATACTAGGAGCTGTCATTCTGTATTGCTCCTAGCTTCCTGGTCATCCAAAAGCCCAGTCTTTTAGGAACAACATCCCAAAGCAGAACAAACAAACATTAGTGTGTACTATTTTTTACAAACAGAAGAAAAATCCACAGATCGCTCATTTAAGGTTCTGGGAATGTACTGCTACTGCAGTTTGGGGATAGCAATTGTAGACAATTACCCTTACTATTTCAAACTATGGTAGCACTGTGATAGTGAAAACACTGATTTGCACAATATCCATCATTGCACAGCTAAGGATTGCTCCATAACATATAAAGCAACACATGGTTTGACTGAAGATTTTCAAAAAGATTTGGCAGAAAATAATAAATGGGAAGCGTTACTGAAATGCTGATATCTTGAAATACAGAGTTGTCATCTTCTGAAAGCTTCCTCTCTACAAAGATGACACTCATCAGGTAATTTAACTCTAAATAGTATCCTTGGAAGTTCTATTAATCTTTAGATACAGAAATCTGTCCAAGAAATCTAATAAAAAAAAGAAGCGTAGGTGGAACAACAAAAGATGCATTACAGTAGACTTGCAAAAGTGCAACTGATATTAAATATTTTTCTCTTCATGCATGAAGCAATTCAGGAAAAAATGTAAAACAACATGGAGTACATTTATCATGTTCATGTATATTTGAAACAAAAAACATTAATAATAGCATGAGAAAATAAAAAGCAACATATAAATCCATAGAAAATGTAGTAAAGAATATAATGTAAATTATCTAAATCTGCTACAATATCAGATGATTTCTAAATAAAAGAAAGTGTAGCTATTCAGGAAAAAATATGTGTAATCCATGTAAATATTGCACGGATCTTGACTAGCTGTATGAGAAAAATAGGTATTCTATGACAAACTACTCAAAGGAAAAGAGAAAAAACTGTTTAATTTATTAAATGCAGTATTTAGTCTCATGCATTTATAGCAATGGATTCTTATCTATTATTATAATAGCCTGTAAACAGAAATTTAGGAAAATTTAATGCATATATGCTTATATTGATATACGAATATTAAATACAAAATAATAACACTCTAATTATATTATTGTAAATTATACTTAGGGAAAAGAAACATGACAAAAAGTTCCAAAAAGTTTATATTGCCATGTACCAATATTTTTAAATTTTTTTTTATAGCATCAAACATTTGTTGCTGCAATGCAGACTGAAACCTACAAATCTTCAGGATGGTCAATGATTGCATCTTGCTACGATGCAAAGATTTGACGTATCTTTTTCCTCTATCTTATGCCTTTCAGCCTTTCAGATATCTACATTTTTACAAGGCAAAAGTTAACAAATTTTAAAATTGCACTACTCCACCTGAAAGTAAAGAAAAATAAAAACACATCTACCAATGAGACAACCAGAATTCAGATCACCCGGGGAAAGGGTTTAATGCAACGCTTTGTCATCTGATACCCTGCATAAGTGGACAGCTTAGGTTCCTCTGTTGTTTCCATGTTCTTAGCCAAAAAGACAATTTTGTGGATTGTATTTGGTTTCACTGGAGTAGAGTTAATGTTCTTCACAGCAATTAGTAAGAGGGTGTGTTTTGGATTTGTGCTGAAAAGTGATGATTATACAGGGATATTTTTGTTATTGTTGAGCAGTGCTGGTGTGGAGTCGAGGTCTTTTCTTCCTCTCGCCCCACCCCATCAGTGAGAAGATGGGGGGTGCACAAGGAGTTGTAAGGAGACACAGCTGGGACAGCTGTCCTCAGCTGACCAAAAGGATATCCCAGACCATATGGCATCATTCTCAGCATATAAAGCTGCAGCAAGGAGAAGGAAGGTAGGGGGTATTTGTAGAGGTGGAATTTGTCTTCTCAAGTTCATTATTCCATGTGGTGAGCCCTGCTTCCCAGAGATGGTTGAACACCTGCCTGCCAATGGGAGATGGCAAATTAATTCCTTGTTTTTTCTGACTTTTTCTTTTAAACTGCCTTCATCTCAACCCATGGGTTTTCCCATTTTTGCTCTTCTGATTCTCTCCCCTGTCCCAGCCCTAGAAAATAAGTGAGCAGGTGCTTGAGGGTAACTGCTGGCTGAGGTTCAACCACAGCATATATCCAGACTGGCAAAGGGACATTACATAAGCATATTTAACTTAGTTGCACTATTAGTTCCTTCATAAATAAAATTATTATTATTTTTCATGTCTTTCTTAGAGGCTTGATTTATTAAAAATATATGAAAAATATTCTAAAAATGTATTGAACAGACTGCTTTCCTAACTCTAATTTTGCAACATCTTTCTCCTTTCTAATTGAGTCTTTTATACAATTTTGGCTGTTGACGGTTTCATTCAGGCCAGTAAACATGTTTTAAAGAATTTGCTTTGCCGCAATGCTTGTGACAGAGCCAATTTGTTGCAACAGACACTTCAGCATTCTGTGCAGTGGCTACCAGAACAAAGCAAAACATACGCAGTCTTTGAGATACTGTCTTAAAATCTGGCACCGTGTTCCAAGATTGATCTGTATTATGCTTCCTGTCCCTAAGCACAACTCTGAATGTCACGTCTCTTAACTCCAAGGTCCTTTGAAAGACCAACCTGGATCCTACGTTTTGTTGGTTTTATAATGAAATTTCTTATAATCTGGTATTTTAATGCAGCGTTTTGTTGTCTGCTGCAATCCACTATTACTTCAAAGAGATATATAGAGAGATATATCAATATGTCAATTACCTTTAATTAAATGAATATCATCTCTTTAGAATAAGGTCTTTGCCAAAATATGAAAAGAAGTGTTGCAAGTTGGCTAGCCAACCTTTCATCAATTGGCTGATTGCTGACAGCTCAGTGGTACATGAATCAAGAGCCAGAATATCATTTGCTAACATATTGGGAAAATTATTTCTGGCACCAGACTTCACCTGCATGTTATAAGAAAATGCTTTTAGACATTTCCACAACCAGAGCAATGAGGCCAACAGAACAAATCTGGTTGTCAAGTCTTGTAGGCATGTCACTGCATTAATACGGCATTAATTTGATTTCTGTAGATAAATCTTAGTGAACAAAACCAGGAACAGCAAATTGATAAATTCTGAAAGTCAGTAGACAGCATTTACGAAAGACTCTTACGTAGTTTAAAGACTGGAAGCCACTAATGAATGGAAAAAATAAGGACTGCTATATGTATCTCCCTAGTGAGGGAGGTTCCTCCCTGAATCCTAAAAGTACCAAGACTGAAGATGCATGTTTCATCAATTGCCTAGTGAATAGTTCAAACCTTTCTTCCCCTCTTCAGTGTGCAAAGGCGCCCTTACATTTTTCTGCAGCTCTACTGCCAGACAGTGCATATAACTTCAGGTCTATGACTTTAACTACAGGACCAGAAAGCTAAAAGTTAGGTGTCTTTAGAACAATTTAAAAAATTAAGTACCTAAGTGAGAAGGTATGGGTAGAATTAAAAACAAGCAATATCACTTGTGTAACCTCAGGCACTTTATTGAGATACCTTAGCAAAACTTCCTTAGATTCCTTCAGTGGAGAAAAAAAAACACTCCAAGGAGTTAATGTAGCTCATTAAAATCAGTATCATTATGCTGTCTTTCTTCATGGAATACTAACTTTATTGCAATGGGTTCTTGACTTCTGTGCCTCAGTTAGATGGTAAGAACCTTCTGTGGATATCCTAGGGCAAATTATCAGCTAAATAATTTTATCCATGTACATCCCACTGTGATATGGTAGTAATCTCCTTTTCTTCAGCATGGATTCACTAAGGAGAAATCATGCTTCACCAATCTTATAGACTTCTGTGATGACACAGCAGGATACATCAATGAGGGGAGAGTGGTGGAGGTTGTCTGCCTCAACTTCAGCAAGGCTTTTGACAATATTCCCCATAATATCCTCTTAGGTAAGCTCAGGAAACGTGGATTAAGTGAATGGACACTGAGTTGGATCCAGAAGTGGCTGAATGGCAGAGCTCAGAGGGTTGTGATCAGCAGAGTAGAATCCATTTGGAAGCCTGTAGTCAGTGGCATTCCCCAGGGATCAGCACTGAATCCAGCCTTACTCAACTCATTTATCAATGACCTGGATGAAGGGATAGGATGTGCCCCAGCAGGTTTGCTGACGATATGAAATGGGGGAGTGGCTGACACAGCTGAAGGCTGTGCTGCCATTCAGTGGGACCTTGATGGGCTGGAGAGCTGGGCAGAGAAACACCTGATGAGGTTCAGCAAGGCAAGGGTGGGGTCCTGCCCTGGGGAGGAATATCCAGCACAGGCTGGGGCTGACCTGGGGGAGAGCAGCTCTGCTGGGAAGGACCTGGGAGTATTGGGGGATGGCAAGTTCATCATGTGATATATTTTAATTATTTTTCATCCTTTCTAACTTACACTTTGTCTGATGATACCTATTTAAGTCTTTGCATCTCACTTCCAGTAGGTTATGAACCATCAGTTAGACAAGTGCATACGAGACTAGTATTTGGACTACCCTATGTCCTTTTGGTCTCAGGCTATGTGAAATGTCCTTAATAGGCAACTAAGTAGGCAAAAGAAATTCTAGTACTTCCTTTCCTGTTTGAAGGAAGGTGAGTAAGCACAAAAGACAAGCAGGTAATTTATAGTTAAATGTTTTCCTTTGATCGGTATATTGCTTTTTCTATTTCAGGCTAATTTGATTAAGTACATAGAAAGGGGAAGCCAAAGGAGTAAGGTTTTTTCTTTAGGCAACTAGCCAGGAAATGCAGTAGAAGAGACCTAATTTATTGTTGTTATTGTTGTTATTATTATTATTACTATTGATCAATCACCAGCTGATACACATAATTGACTCAAAATAACAGAGGAGCTGAATTAAATCTGAAATATTTGAGCATACTTAATATGGGGTTTTCCAGCACTAAAAGCTTGAATAGTTTCAACTGCTTTCAATGCTACTGAAAATGTAGGTAAAATTGTATTATAGCTTCACAAGTTATTTTGTGTCAGCTGAACTTCAATAACTGACAGTATGGATGCTATTACCCCACTGCAAATATGAAAAAAAAAATGCTTTAGCTTATGTCCTCTCTTGTTAAGACTTAAGCAAATGCATTTCATATTACATTTCCTGTCAGTTGCACAGGCAAAGTACAAAGTAATTACCTACATCCGATTTAGTCATCTGGATGCCTTTTATAAAACACAGGGAGGAATGGCAGCTGTGTGGAGTGATTCATCTCATTCTAAAGTAGACAGCTAAAGTATATCAGAAGAAATATGCCTTAAGAGTACCTATTTCTTTTTTACTGGGAACATTCCAGTTTAGATGCAGGCGTATCACCAAATTTGTACAAGACAAACACAGTCATAACAGCACAGCTTACACATGACAATTAATCTCTAACAATAATTTATCTGTATGTTTGAGCTGTGAAGACGTTTTCTATGTAAAGACAGATAAATGTAATGTTGGCACCAAGCACTTCTTGCTGTATGCAACATATTGCCCTGCTTGGCCTGGCTGTGAAATGTAAATACATGAGGTATCATGGGTTAGGGGACTGACACTGACTTCAGTCCTTCTGGTGCTCCAAGGAAACACAGGTCTGTGTCCTCCATGCTAAATAAGACCTGTGGATAGAAGAAAACCCCAGCTGTAGCTTCATAAATTGTAAGTTCAGAATACATACTTGTTTTAACTGAGTACAGCAGGAAATATCTAGTGGTGTAACCTAATAAGATAAACAATTTGGGTCTTGCTTATATCATCATCTTACCACCAATTATATACTTTTATGCTTTTTTTTATTAGAAATTGGAAGAAGTTTAACAGCAGAATTGGACTAGACATAAATCTTACTAGAAAGGTATACAGTACTTTCAAAGGGGAGTAATTACAAAACAAAACAACAAAAATTAAGAAAAATGAATCATCAATTAAGTTAGTCAACACTTTGCAAGGTTTACTCATTCTTCAAATCTCTGTTCTAGCATAGAAAAATTTCATCTTGATGAGTTAATTTCACAGAAAATACTAACTTCTCTGACCCAAAACTTTAATGCGTATAGTGTCTAAGACTAAGATTTTTCCAGGAGAAATGCTGCCACAAGTCAACTTCCAATGAATTTGCATCAGTTGAAAGAGGAATATCAATTAAAAAGTAAAAATTTCTATGCTTCATATAAAAAAAATATGAAAAATGTTCTGTTCTAGGTAGCTTAGGAATTATTCAAGGTGGTTTAAAAGAACATAAATAGTATATCATTTATCTTAAGAATTAAAACATGTCTTAACATGTCTTTCCCTGCCAAACCAAAACTGCTGTCAATGTCTTGTCTAAGACTGTGATTAATGGTATTTAGAAACAATACTGCTGAGATATAGTATGTTTTGCAGGGTGGATCATGGATCTTAGTTACTTAGGAGATTATCTGCTAAGTGCTGTTCTTTCTTTGAATTCATAACATCATGACTGTAGCAACAGTTAAGTTGCATCTAATGATGCACTTCATTATAACCACATGTTTTTAGTGGCTTATAACTTTGTATAAATTCTCTGCTCATAAAGTTATTCTCAGTCCAAAGAAGGCATTTTGAAACAGTCTGACACAACACCATTTGACTGCTAAGGATTTGCATGTTCAAAAATGTGCTACTTCTTTTGCCTCCTTCTTGATGACACATTAACATACTTGTCATATTATGGTACTCAAAAACTCACCAGATTTTTTAAGGCGGCAGCTTGCAGTTCTCAACAAGTAGAAATGCTTCTGACACATTTGAGAGAGTGCTTAGAAATAACACAGGTTTAAGTGTTGCTCAGTTAGGGAAAGGTCAGTGATACTTGGAACTGCCCAAAAGGAGCAGCAACGCTGAAGAAGCTATCAAGATTTGTTACATTTTTCAGTCAGTGGTAAGAGACCATAGCACTGGCATAAAAAATCATGCTTCTTCCTGTTTCCCTCTCAGAACAAAGTAGACATAAATTTGTTTATACTGGCTGGAAAAAAATATTTACCTGTCCTAAGCAATTATTATCCTGTAAAGATACTACAGTTAAACAGGTGACCATGCATATCAACATCTGACATGTGGCCACAGCTCATTGGGTTTGAGTCTAGGCATTCTGTGGTGAAATATGGGTCTGGACATCTAGCTGCTATTCTCACGTGATCCCCAAGGTAAGAGTTTAGTGACAGTGTCAACCTAATTAAGCACCTCAGAAAAGCAGCTGTAGAATCCCATCCAGCCTCCTGAATAATGACAGCACAGGCTGCCACCTCCTCACATTTGCTCAACAAAAAACCAAACCCACTGATGCCAGACTCACTGGGAATTTGCAGATGTAAAGGGAAAGGAGATAAAAAAAGGAGAAAAAAGGCAAAGAAAAGAAAACAACACCAGTTGCTTATGGCAGTTGCTGAATCTTCACAAAAATGAAGCTGTGTACACTACAGCAAGAAACAACGGACACAAACAGAGGCAATACCACAAGAGGTATCCTCCTTGTCTTATGAGGCTGTCACTTCAAATGGCATACACTGTGAAGCAATAAGCAACAATTTCTCCAGATCCCAGGAAAGAGAGAGATAAATGGCATTGAATTGGCTGTGTCTCCCAGAAATGTCTCAAAGAAACTACAGCCACAGCAGACTGAGCAGATGAGCCCTCAGAGACTGGGCTTGGAGTCTCAGACAGAAAATAAAAATTTATTTCCATCTGGTAACAATGATGCTGATGTCCCAGAGAGACCCAATGCACTCTGCAGCAGCACCTAGCAATTCTAAAACTAGATGGACGTAATTAGCTTAATTACTCGTCTGCTTATAAAATTCAAAATTTTACATTATGTTTATGTTGTTATTACAGTCACATTTGGTAGAGAAAGAAAGATGTGGGCAACTGAACCTTTAAGAGGCTAAGATGAGCCAAACTGAAGCAGTCACTGTCATCTGCTGTCTTGTTATATTATTCAGGAACTCCTGTTATACAGTATGGATCACCTAGGACTCTAATACTGACTGCAGCAATCCTCCATCATGCTGCTTGGCACTGAGTGACTGCTGAAAAACACAGCAACCTTGGTGGTTGACAACCTATATATATTCACAGGACAGCTACAGCATGAACAGCTTATAATACAACTTCCTCCATTCTGCCTCTGTCAAAATATCACTATACTCTAAAAGATTTTCATAGGAATACAGCATTACTAGGAATTCCACTCCTATTAAAAAGCGTGGTTCTCTTCAGACTGCTACATATTGGGAGCAGCAATAATTTGGGAGAGACAGATAATCCTGTAATTCTGAGCAGAGATCTGGACAGCATGGCAGCAGGGCAGACAGACTTCATCTTTACAGCCATAATCTCTCAGCAAAACTGGAAAATACCGAGGGGCAAATATGGTTGTTTGGCACACACTGGACCTACAGACTTGAAAGAATAAAACAAATTTATAATCTGACCTCTGAGTCCTGAGCCTTCCTAGTTTTCACATCCAGAGTAGATATGACTATGAAATATTCTGTTAGTTTTTACTGAAAATCTCCAAATGGAACTTCCAGATTTTTGGAAATCTATTTAGAAAATCTATGTAGAAATTTGTTGTTTTACTGCCACTTTTATTCCAAAACTTACTAGTTGATAATTTTTTTGAAATCTTACACACTTCCTAATTCAATAGTTGATCTCTTTACAAAGTGTTACATGCCTTTAAACGTGCTAATGTATTCCAGTTGCACATTTGCTCTTGCTAAACCACGGACTAACAATTTTGTAAGTCATGAGAGCAGACCTAACTAAAAGGTGAGTAGATTGTAGTTGCTAAAGGTTACATAACCAATATATATAATAGGTAAATTAACAGATTCAGTGAAGGAAAGAGCTGCCTGAATTATAGCACCTTTACTTTTTTTTTGCTTTCATTCTAAAAGGTGTAAATAATAGACTTGAAGCTCAACTCAGTGTCTGAAGGAAGCACTCCACTATGTTGACCTAGCAGCAAAAAGAACAGTAAATAGGTATCATCACAAAATAATCCTTCAGGATTCTTCAGAGCCTAAGACAATTGCTCATTTTGAGATGAAGCCCTCACTCTTCAGCCACCTTCCTTTTTTTCCCAGACCTAAATTGGTTTTCTTCCAGAGAATAACCTTCTTTATTTCACTTTCTAAATCAAATGAACACAACTGCTATGTATACTGACTATATTTCTGTGTCAAGGGGCACCCAAAATATACTAGAATTGTTGAAAAGACAAATGGAAAAATCTTGATTTGGCAAGATGTTCTTGTCAATAAAGAACAAACAGAAAGGACCCACAAGAAGGCTGTAAAGCTTATCCAAAAAACAGATCACACACACAAAGGAATGGTATTACTTTAAAAACTCTAAAAAAAAATCTCTGGAATACCTAGCAGGCAAATGAGGAATTTTTGTTTGTTTGTTATTGGCTAGGGCTTTTTCATTGCATTTTACAGCATAATATGAAGCCTAGGAACACGTTATAGTACTTTGTACTAGATTTTAAGACTTGGTAAGTGTCTGTATTTTGCATAAAGCTATTGGATGAGGCTGTGCTTTCTGGCATAGTTTGCTACTGTTTGATAGCATTTTAAAAGCATACTGTGCTTGAACTATCAACACACAATAATTGTTAGCTTTATGCTCCACTAGTTACTTTGTTATGTGCAATGGAATAATTACTATGAAGTTTTGTATTGTGGCACTTTTGCCACGGTTGCTTGTTAGATATGGAGCCCTATTTTGAACTTTTTATTTGCTTTCTTTACTGCCCCTTCCATTAATAATGTACTGCATTAATAATGTACTGCATTTTAATTGAAAATTGGGCCAGAAAACATTAAAGGAAATTTCAGTGATTCCAGTCATTAAAGATTTACCCTTTCTGGCATGTAAGTGGGGTTCTTTACTGAGTGCTTATTTATTTGATATGTGCTTAAAACATGAGTGTATTTATATCCATTTCATTAAATAAAGTACTGAGCAAAAAGTAGTTATCTAGAGGGTCTTGCAATTATCTCAAACACTAATATTATGACGTGAGTAGTAATGTGTATCACAGGAAAGGGTGGGAAAAAAAACATCTATCCAATACTTAAGAAAATATTAAATACTAAAATAGATGGGATTTTTTGAGATTATTCAGTTTGGGAAAAAGGAATATAAACTCAGGTTTCAAGGTGTAAAGCAGATAATTAAAGTTCATTCTACAAATTAGGACTGTACTTACTGTTTGTTGATTTTCGGGGCTAGGAAGCAAAATGTACACTAAAGATAAGTGAGAATTCCTTTTTCACAGAACATGTCTCATTTGTCATAAGGCTTATTATTTCTTTGATCCTAAAACGTTGATTTCTTTGGTTCTAATTTCTTAAGGTTAATGAACACATCAGTCTCCTTACTGAACTGACCAATTTTCCAAGCAAGTGGATTTTGTTTAGTTATTAGCAGGAGAATTGGGACAGCAGGGACCATAGGACAATACTCATGAGGGGACCCTTGACTCAGCAAAGTGGTTTTGTGCCATCTGGTTTGGTCCAGGGGCCAAGGAAACTCTTCAAGGAGCTTTAGCATGGCTGCTAGGAAGAAGTAACTGTGGAAGATATGTCTTCCAGGTAGCTCTGGCATCAGAAACACACACGGTGAGCCACAGGCACAGTCCCCACCACCAGAGCACGGCACAGACCCTAATGAACCTGGAGCTCCTGCAGAAAGATGCAGCTCTGTATGCCCAGTGCAGCAGAGATTGCTGGTGCTTCCCACTGATCTCAGGGCCAGTAATGATGGGCCGGTTCTCTGCAGGACGTGAGCCATGGCAAGGGGCTCTGTCACAAGGTAGCAGAGCCGTGAGAAGAAATCAGCGGGCTGTACAACATCAGGGATTTAGATACTCAGTTTCCTTTGTGAGGCAGACAAAATAGTTTTGATTAAAATAGGTTATGATTGAAATAATTCTTAGCTTTTTCTTACTTCTTGCTAATTTTTAAATTTTTTTGGTTATTAATTCCCCCTCTGATTTTAGCTGTCTTAACTTCCAATTTCACAGAAACTGTTTCTGTCCACAACATATTCAAAACAACCACAACTGGAGAAACTCAGTCCCTAGAACTCCAGGTTCTCCGTTCCCTAGTGAGAATCTTTGAGAAATATAAATTAAAATTAGTTTCAGTGCATTGAATTAATTATTCCATTTATTGGTTATTATCTTGCTTTGTGGTTTTACGTGCCTCTGAACTGTGGATGGAATTAGAAAAGAGAGAATCAACTAATTAATCTTGGGCTTCCAAAAGAGACAAAAGTGTTTGAAATATGGGAAGAAAGTAAAGTAAAACTTCATCAAACTGAAAAAAAAAATTAACAAAACTCAAAAAAACCTTAAAAAGATCAAACAGCTATCTAAAACATAAATTTAGTTCATGTTTATGCACTGCAATTATTCAGCATCTGTGGGTATATCTACATTTGTATGTATAGAAATTTAATGCATTGGCAGAAAATGTCATGTTTCTATGGCACTCCAGAGATTATGAATAAAATATTTAATTCAGGAGGTTGCAATTGCATTTCCTATATTATTTCACTGACCTTTTCCTAACTTATGTTGGCCCACAGCAGATGCATGAGCACTGCCAAAAAGTAAAAATACACCATTTACCAGTCACAGAAAAAAGAAAAAGATAGATGTTCAGAGGCAGGTACTATTGAAAATAGGCATCAGGGACAAAAAGTGTAGAACTGGCACATATTGTGAAAATAATTCTTATACTCAAGTAACATATGCCCTGTGTCTAAAATGAAGTATGGCAAATGAGGATCTAGCAGAGATTTTTTGATAGTCATTCTGTGTAGAGTAACACCAAGCTAGGTATGAGACTCACTAGTTTGAGCATAAAAAAAAAAAATAAATTAATTTGGTCAAAAGAAACCATGCCATTTTAACTTTGCCAAACTGCATCATGACTCTGTGTCATATCTGCTAAAGCTTAGTTTGGTTTAGGCTGGATCTTGGCTGAAGCTGGACATGAATTTTGCAATGCACATCACATGGTGATGCAGATTGTAGACTTCCTAGCCTAGTCTTCCTAGCCTGTGTCTCCACAGTCCCAGACATCTCTTCCCATTTCATGGTGAGGACACCACAGAACAACAAAGCTGCTTCTTAAACTAATGTCTATATCAGTTCTGCTCTAGCCAATGTGTGTAAATCTGTATTTACTAGCACTTGTAAAATATGTTTCTTCCTACCACAAGCAAGATATTGTTAAAACCATCTGTAGAGGCCCTTGCCATTAAGGGTGGGTTGTCACACCATCTCACTTAAAAGACATAGGATACCATGAAAACCACCTGCAATAAGATATCTTTCTTTGTATTTGAAAAGAGAAGTGAAGGGGGCTTATGTTTACTTGTATTTAAATTACATTGGTTTATATGAAAAAAGAGAACAGTGTCTCTGGATCCAGAAAGACATAACAATTTATGCAAAATATTGATAATTTAAGTGACATAAATCCATATTACCTAAATTATATCATGCCTGGAAGATTATACTACACAGGAAAGACATCCTGTTTTGAAGTCTTCTTATAGTCTTTCTGATTTTGTAGAAGATCTATCAAAAAACTGTTCTGAAAGGGATTTTTTTTCTTCAAGCTAATTAATATTTTGTGTTTATTTGACAAGGTCTAAGGCCCAGCAAAATTGTGATTTAGCAAAGCCCAGAACTGAATTGATAAACACCTCCAGAACGGACTATGCACTAAAATATTCCAATCTTAACCCTCTAACAAGTGGGTATTTAAGCACAAACAAATGAAGATGCATCTAGATGATCTGACACTTTGGCTGCAGTAATTTACTGAGATAAGATTTAATGAAGACCAAGATAATACTCAGTAGAAATATAAAAAAGAAAGCTTCTCTACTAAGTCATAAAGCAAGAGATTTAGGAGCATGCAGAGGGTAATTGTAAATAAATCAAATTAACTCCCACTGCTATGCATTTTGAAAAGTTGCACTCTGGAATTTATATACATATGACACTATTGTAGAGCAGGAGAAATTATTCTTGAGGTTCTACTTTGCTATTCTTCTGTGGGCACTTAAGCATAAAAACAAGCTGTACTCACAAGTGTCATCCTGTAACATTATTATATGTGCTCATCTCCATTCAAAGAGTGCATAGGTTCTAACGCTAAGTTCCACATAACAGTGGAGAGTACTTAAAAATAAATTTAAAAATCAGTTTATAGGATTGTCTGTTTCCAATGTGATCCTCAGGACTTGGAAGAGGTTTTGGTTTTGGTTGGGTTTTTTGTTTGATTGGTTATTTTAAAATTCAGAAAATATTGTTTGTATTTTTATTGTAAGTTGGATTAAAACCAACATAGTTTGTTACAAGCTTTGGTTAGAATTTCTAAGTGATTCAACCTGTATATTTTTCTTAAAGTATGAATATCAAAACCATTAAAAGAACTCTCACTCCTGTGGCCTTCTACTTTCAAGAACGGCTTTTTTTTTTTT